>OU343220.1:238972190-239261501 GCA_910596185.1 Chrysanthemum makinoi | reverse complement strand
CTCATGAAAAACCTCTTCCTTCCCCAAAATGCTTTATCTACTTGATTCGATTAGGGAAGTGATGTTGATATTTTTTTAAAAATGGTAAACAAATAAGTTAATTCTTTCTCTTGCCTCCGTGTGGAAAACTATTTCAAATACTTGATTCACATGTTGAGGGGTTCTTCTTCTAAAATATCAAAAACAATTCAGGTACAAAATGCTTTGATAATATATCATAAGTTTCTGGATTGATTTTCAAATGGTTTTCAATTGGTTCCTATGGCTGACGAACAATACCAAAAAGACTGACCAACTTTACATTATGTATGGTGATATAAGGGCGATAAGGTTAGGTATGTGTTCCCATGATCCGCCAGAACAGGAGGGATCTACCGAGGGACTATCCACTAGTTAGTGTAGAGTTCTTAGGTATGATGATAAAGGAGAAAAATGAGATATGGGAAGAGTCGGACTAAGCGAGCTAGTCTTGGAATAAACCCAACAAGGTTCTTGCTATGAAGTCTCATTAGCTTGAAGGGGTTGAAGAATTAAAAAGAATTGAATGAGAAAAGGGTGAAAACAAATAGCCTTCCATTTATTCAACCTTAGGCGGCAGGTGTTCAATTCATATGCTACCGATGGTAACATCGGTATTGAAGAGGACGTCATGGACCCGGTGGCATGCTGCCTTCAACTTTCCAAACCACTCAAGTTCCTCTTAAAAGGACTTGTTTCATTCTCCCGGGGAACCGACATTATCTATCGACTTTCTCTTAGAGATTGTTGATATTGAAGGAGGAGACCTTCTCCCTAGTCTCTGATATAGGATCCAAATATGCACAAATTGAGTCTAGAGCCACGAGATCATCAATAAATCTCATTAGGACACTTTCAATGAAGACTCTCTTTTCACACAATGTGGAAGAGAGATTATATCTTGAGTCCTCGCATTATCCTTGTGGTGTTGCGAGAACATCGAGTGATGTGTTTACATATTCCTTTGTGAAGATGGAAAGCCTAGGCCAACATCTAACAAGCTCCTGGTAGGTGGCATGTGAGATCTATTATACGGATCAACCATGTGACAACCGAGACGAAACAATGAGGCGACTCAATCTTTTGAATCAATCCTGGTTCAGGTTATGGATTGACGGATACCTTTGAAAAACGGTCTTTGTGCTTTAAAACTCTTTTCATTAGCTTGCGTCGACCGTGTACTAATTATTCAAATCAAAAGGTGTTTTATGATTGATAATTGATTTTCATTAAAACCTTCGTTATATTGCAAAAACAATTTCTATTGAGCAATACACGATTGTTTTTCAAATCTCTTTTCATCAATCGATTGGGCGTAAATTATTTGGTTCACTCACTCCGTGTTGTCTTCTTTGAGACGTTCGGTTTGAAACGGCTTGAGCGGCTATGAAACCACTGCGAAATTCTTCGAATTATACGATCGGCGGTACTTTATCCGATCAGCGGGGAACCGTGGGCGTGTACCTCAATTCGCGAAAGTGATCAAAGACACTTTAAGTGCGTTTATTGCTAAGCGTTGTATGCGTGTACACGGCGTTTGCGGTGATCAAAAATGGAGCGGTCAATCCATAGCAGCATGCTCACACAACACATTCATATCAAAAGATATCATGATTGGTGCATCAATGACTCTGATATTCTAACTCCATGCTTTTGCTAAGCTGCTGCCAATATCATGAATCAACTAAAGCTTCGCTACTCGATGAGAAGATATCATGATCCGAAATGTGAGCATGTCGGTCCGCGTCACATCATCACATAATACCAACACCACATGGATGTATCGGAGATTTTCTATTAGCCGATGATCTCAAAAGGCTGGCCCAACATTATTATCCGTGGATCATTAAAAGACCTCCACTTGGATTAACCAAACATGCAATGTGTGGAATCAATGACTACTAGCCGGACAAAAAGTACTACATCAAAAATGTAAGATCAATTGTTAATGTAATATCTGATTGTATTCAATGTCATTTTAGTATATGGTTGAGGTGACCTCCTTAGGGGAGATTGTTAGGAATTAGAAATTCCCTGTATTAAGAGTCGGTCACCTCAAGTATATGTAATCGTTAGAATGCTCGTAGTCATAGTTATATTTAGTTAAGTAGTATTTTGTTTTGTAACACCGTGGAGGACGGACGGGTCTTTACCCACTGTATTCCTGATCCACAGCCCATTGGGTGGCGATTTATGTAAGACTATAAATACTCTCTACCTCCCAAGGTAGAGAGTTGGAGCTCATAATAATATCTTTCACTTTCTCTCACTAAGTTCCCTAAACCTCTAACTTTCTCTCTCTAGAATTCCACTTATACGCCCACTTGTGTTAATGGTTTGATGTGTTTGTGAAATCCAATATCCAACAAAATTGGAATGCAAAAAGTAGTATTTTGGAGTTTTTTAGTTAAGTTTCGTAGTTTCAAAAGTTATTTAACAAACTAAGTACATGTAAAATTATTTAGATAATCATGTTTATTTTAAAAACATACCGGTGAATTAAATGGACTCGGTAAATCAAGTCCGAATCAAAGGAGTATTTATAGTGGCCATCTCCTTATCTCCTAAACTCTCTCGTCATTGTCCTCTCCCTCCCTATAGTAGTCACCGATCCTTCTCCAGTGACATGTTTGACGAATGACGCTATTACATCATTGTTTGATGACTAAACATCAAATACTTATCCCGAGCATAGAAAAGCTTATATCTAAAATAGTTAAACGTTGACCATGGGAGCTAATGTTTTCTATTGGTACAACTCACTTCCATTTGATCAATAGGAACGTAGATTACCTTCTAACTCAACAAGCATGGTTTCAATTTCTTCCTAAGCGTTCAACGACATGAAATGCAACTCAAACAATATACAATTAAAATTCTACTCATTTGATCACAAAATCAACATCAATAGTAACACATAAGGACTATTGACTAATTATAGTTAAAGATTCACAAACAATACCTAGAGATTAATTATGATATCTATAGATACCCTCAAAGTAAAAAACCATGTAAGTACATATCTAGTGATCCGAAAATCGAAGGGCTCATATATACTTGTACGTAATTAATGTTGGGGTAGTATGAGCCCAGAACAGGGTTAAGATAATCAACTTCAGCAGAAATCAGCAACTGTTCAGCAGAAACAAATACCACTAGGTGGTTACCGGATATCACTTGGAATCGTGTGATCACTTTCCAAAGTAAACTATTCGACCCTAATGCCTGGGTTACACGAATATCTACTTGGGATCTCTGTTGCAAAAATCGGTCTAGGCGGCCGATTAATCGTCGATTAATCGCTAGGCGGTGATTAGCCGTTCCGATTTTCATTAATCGGCCTTATTAATCGGTTACTGACAAAAATCGGATTAATCTGCCTAGGCGGCCGATTAATCGACCAAATAAGAAGAAATCGGATAAATCGTCACGGTAAAAATGGCAAAATCGGAAAAAATCGGCAAAATCGGAAAAATCGGCCAAATCAAAAATGGCTGGATGGCCAAATTCGGGCATATAGTTTCAAAATTTTATAATTTTATATATAAAAAAATCAATCGATTAATCCCTGATTAATCCCCGCCTAACCGATTAATCGCTAGGCCCTACCCGGCCGCCCAACTACCGCCTAGCGATTTTTGCAACCTTGCTTGGGATAAGACCAAATGCTGTTATAGAATTAGGCACAATTCAATAACCCTTGCGCTTATAAGTGTTAATCGTTTTCTGTATGTACTTCATGCATAATCAGATCTCCTATTTATAGGAGGTTACTCTTAGCTAGTCAAATGGAATTATGAGTATTAATCGGCCCATTAATAGCCTCATAATTATCCCCATTATAGCCGTTAGTGGTTACATGACCAATTAAACGCGTGGTCATTAAGCGGTTGTAACGCCATTTAGCAGTACTTTAACACTAGCGGTACTTTCATAGTGCTATCGATGGATACACACTGCCGATTGGAATCCACAAGCTTGAATGGAAAACACAAGCTTCATTGGAAACACTGCTTATCGATTAAAACCACAAGCGTTACTTTTCAAGCAGTACTTTCTACTAGCACTACCAATACAAACCACTACAAGAGTCGGGGTGTTCATGGACCTTATGGGTGTACACTCAGTACCTCCTAACCCATTACAAGGTGTGAACTAATCCCACAAGTGCACTAAATTTTCCAACAATCCTCCCCAAATTTAGTTCACTTCCTTTGCATGAAAAACAAACATCAAGCAAAACATGTGCATAAACGAAAATTTCCGAGATTGAATTTCCATCTTAGTAAATTGCACGTTCAAATATTCGAGAATCAGGGTGTTCTAAGAATTGAACCCTTCAACCCATTTGAATACCGGAAGATAAAATACACACAAGTTTTCAAACACTTATCGCTCCGACACTATACAAGCCAATTGTCCATATCCAAATTCATAAATGTTGTAAAAGCTAAAAGTCCAAAGCTTCCGGAAGCGGCAAAACTTCAACATTTACATAGGTGGTTCCTCTTTATTCATGCTCTGCCAAGCACTTTTTCAAAGAAAGTTAACCATTAAGAAGTAAAGACTTCATCCTCTTTTCAGCAGGTTCTGAGCACAACCTTGGGATGTAAATAAAACATGTGCTCCAGTCCACTGAATGTATAGCTTTCCACATTGAACTCAGCTCCCAAGTTTCCTTAGGAGGGATTTGGGTGTCCTAGCATTCAGTGACTAAGTTGGACTTAAACCCATCCCTTTAGCAGACTTTATAACCAAGTCTCTAGCCAGACCCTTCGTCAAGTGATCAGCTAAGTTCTGTTGAGATCTCACAAAATCTATAGATACCACCCCATTCATGATAAGCTCACGAATCATGATATGTCTGACACCTAAGTGTCTAGACTTACCATTGTACATCTGGCTATAAGCTTTAGCCAATGTAGCTGCACTATCACACGGATAGAAATGGGTGCTATAGGTTTAGGCCACAATGGAATCTCAAGAAGCAAGTTTTTCAACCATTCAGCTTCTTTACCGCACTTGTTAAAGCCACAAATTCAGATTCCATTGTTGAACTGGTGATGCAAGTTTGATTCTTGGATGCCCAAGAAATTGCACCTCCACAAGTAGGAATACCCACCAGCGGTAGACGAATTGTCTTCATTCTTGATCCAACTTGCATCAGTGTCTCCTTCCAACACTGATGGGTAACCAGTATATGAGAGACTATAATCCATAGTTCTCTTCAAATACTTCAGTACCCTTTGAACTGCTTGCCAGTGATGAGCACTAGGATTACTAGTACACCTGCTCAATTTTCCCACTGCAAAACCAATATCAGGTCTTGTACAAGTCATGGCATACATCAGTACCAATTACCCTAGAATAATCAAGTTGAGATACAGCTTTGCCATGATTAGGCATCAGCTTCTCACAAGTATCCATAGGTGTACTTACTGGAGTACAATCAAAGTAATTGAATTTCTTCAGCACCTTCTCAATATAATGAGACTGAGAGATAGAAATTCTTTTACTTTCATGTTTAATCCTTATACCAAGGATAACATCACCTCCCCATGTCTTTCATGGAGAACCTTGATGACAAAATTCCTTTGTCAGGTCAACCTGTTGGTGGAGTGCCAAAGATCAATATGTCATCAACATATAGACAAATGATGACTCCTTTACCAGATTCATCAAATTTGCTATATACACATTTGTCACCTTGGTTAAGAACATAACCACTAGACAAAACCACTTCATCAAATTTTTGATGCCATTGCTTAGGTGGCCGCTAAGTCCATAAAGAGACTTAATCAGTTTACACACCTTGTTTTCATTGCCGGCAAGATGAAGCCCGAGGTTGGTTCATATAAACCTCCTCTTCCAATTCACCATTCAAGAAATATGTCTTCACATCCATCTGATGAATAATCAGATTGTGAATAGATGCCATAGCAATCAACAGTCTTATGGTACTGATATGAGCCATAGGGGCATAAGTATCAAAATAGTTTATCCCTGACTTTTGTTTAAATCCCTGAATGACTAGTCTAGCCTTGAACTTTTCAATAGTTCCATCTACCTTCATTTTCTTCTTGAAAATCCATTTGCAACCCAAAGGTTTGCAACCTAGTGGTAGATCAACCAACACCAAAGTGTTGTTCCCCATGATGGAATCCATCTCATCATTGATTGCTTCTTTCCAGAAAGCAATATCCTGGGACTTCATTGCTTCTTCAAATGTTTTGGGATCATCCTCAACAATGAAGCAATAGGAGTATTGGTCAGAGACCTCATCCCTTGTTTCTTCAACTAAGTATAGTTGAAACTCAGGTCCAAATGACTTTGGAGTCATGACCCTTTTGCTCTTCTGACACAGTTCAGTTGTTGAACCACAACCTCATCGTGGGACCACGATGGTTCATCAGGACCCTCGATACACCAGTGTCATAAGTTCCATTAGGAATCCTCTGACTTGGTCTAGGGACTGATGAGAATCTATTCTCATCAAAGTTTGCATCCCTTGATTTAATTATGGAGTTAATTGAAACATATTCATTAGGTTTAATAACATAGAACCTAAAAGCCTTGGAATGTTCAGCATATCCAACAAAGATGCAATCAATGCCTCTTTCACCCAAAGTCTTTAGCTTTGGATCAGGGAGTCTTACAACAGCCCTACAACCCTAGACCCTGAGATAGTTCAGGTTGGGTTTCCTTTTAGTCCAGAGTTCATAAGGGGTAACCGTGTTCCTTTTGTTGGGAACCCTATTTAATAAATAGCAAGTCATTAACATAGCTTCACCCTTGACTGACTCACGAATAGGACAACATGGAATTAACCATCTCCTTCAGCACCTGTTTTCCTTTCGAAATACCATTTTGCTGAGGAGTATAAGGGCGATCGTTTCATGGATTATACCAACAGACTGAAATATAGAGTATCCATGTACTCACCCCCTATCAGTCCTTAATCTTTTGATCAAAGACCCAAGTTGTAATTCAACTTCAGTTTTAAACACTTTGAATTTATCTAATGCTTCATCCTTGGTATGTAACAAAAAGACATAACAAAATCTAGAAGCATCATCAATAAACGTGACAAAGTACTTCTTATTCCCCAAAGAAAGAGTGGCATGCAAATCACACAGGTCACTGTGAATTAGCTCCAAGACCATAGTCTCACGACTAACACCCTGAAAGGGTTTCTTGGTTATCTTGGTCAACATGCAAGTTTTACACTTTTAGTGTCCATGTCAAATGCTGGGATCAACCCATCCTTAGACATATCTTGCATTCTTTTATAGTGTACATGGCCAAGTCTTGCATGCCATAGGGTAGAGTCAGTCAGGTCATAGGTGGTCACAAATGCTGAAATAACACTATCAGTGGAAACATTAAGCCTGAACATTTGATTACATAAATAACCAAAACCAATAAAAACACCACATTTAGATAGGACAAAATTATCAGACTCAATAACTTGTTTATATCCATGATTATTCAAAACACTACTTGAAACCAAGTTTTTCCTTATATCAGGAACATGAATAACATTAAACAAAGTTACAATATTTCCAGAACTAAACCTAAGATCTACACAACCACGACCATGCACTAAGGCTGTTGACTCATTTCCCATGTGAAGAATAGAACCATCATTCAGTGACTCATAAGTCTTGAACCAGCTTTTATCTTTGAACACATGAACTGTTGCACCAGAGTCAACCCACCACGCACATCATCATCCCGCATAATAAGATCAGATACATATGTAACATAATAAATTTGAAAAGACTTATTAAACATATTCGACCTTTCATGAGTTGGTTGAACCACCACCCCCTGAACCATTAGTGCTTGATCCATTGGCTTTACCACCAATTTTAACACCCTTACAGTCCCTTTTGATGTGACCAGTTTTGCCACATTTCCAACAAGTAGGTGTTGCCTTCTTGTTAGGATATGCCCTTGTGTTATCATGAAATTTGCGTTTGCCTTTGTTGTCATTTTACCTGGTGGAGTTGTTATGCTCCACCATATTGACAACAGATGCACCAGTAGCATTGCTATTCTTTGGCTTGTCATTATCCTGCATCTTGAGAGATTCCTCAATATGCGGGATGACATAACTCAACCGAGTTAACTCCTCTTTCATATGTTTCAAGGTATGCTTGAAATCTTTCCAAGAAGGAGGGAGTTTGTCAATGACACAAGAGACTTTAATGGCCTCATCCATGTTCATATTGTGTTGTGTAAACCTTCCAAGTATTCCAAGAAGTTCATTGTATTGTTCCATGACTGGTCTTGAATCAGTCATTTTGTAATTTATGAAATTACTAACAAGAAACTTCTTACTTGATGCATCCTCAGCCATATATTTGGCATCCAAGGAGTCCCATAGTTCTTTGGAAGATTCAAAGTTTTGATAAATATCAAACAGAGAATCAGACATACCATTGAGAATAAGACCTCTGTATATGTAGTCATCATTCTCCCATTTGCTCCTTCTCCTGATCTGCTCCACAGTAGCATCATCCCCATCATCAGGAATAGGTGTGGTTAGCATAAACCACACTCATGCTTGACAGCAAGTGCATGCATTTTCGCCACCTCCTAAAGTCCACCCCTTCAAACTTATCAAGCTTGGCAAAGTTGGAAGCCATATGTTTCATTGCAGAAGCAGCCATTGATTATCACAAATAGTTTAATATGATTGTTGGGGTAGTATGAGCCCAGAACAGGGTTAAGATAATCAACTTCAGCAGAAATCAAAGAACGTTCATAGAAACAAATACCACTTGATGGTTACCGGATATCACTTGGAATCGTGTGATCACTTTCCAAAGTAAACTATTCGACCCTAATGCGTGGGTTACACGAATATCTACTTGGGATAAGACCAAATGCGGTTATAGAATTAGGCACAATTCAATAACCCTTGCGCTTATAAGTGTTAATCGTTTTTCGTATGTACTTCATGCATAAACAGCTCTCCTATTTATAGGAGGTTACTCTTAGCTAGTCAAATGGAATTATGAGTATATTAATGCATTAATAGCCTCATAATTATCCCCATTATAGCCGTTAGTGGTTACATGACCAATTAAACGTAGTTATTAGCGCTTGTAACGCCATTTAGCGATACTTTAACACTAGCGTACTTTCATAGTGCTATCGTGGATAACTAGCCGGTGGAATCCACAAGCTTGAATGGAAAACACAAGCTTGGAAACATCGCTTATCGAAACATTGCTATCAGGTCAAACCACAAGCGATTACTTTCCACAAGCAGTAATTTCTACTAGCACTACCAATACAAACCACTACAAGAGTCAGGGTGTTCATGGACCTTATGGGTGTACACTCCGTACCTCCTAACCCATTACAAGGTGTGAACTAATCCCACAAGTGCACTAAATTTTCCAACAATTAATTGAAAAGCTTAAACGAAAAAGATCGCAAGCGAAAACGTAAAAGATAGCAAACGCAAAGTAGTAAAAAACGATGCTCGAAGACGATAGGTTTTTTTACATTCCCTTTCTTTCTCTACTATTTTACAGCTTTGGAAAAAAAACATTGTATGCTAAATAGTTTTAGAAGTGCATAATTTGCTAAATAAAATTTAAAATTAGTATGATCAGCTTAAAAAGCTAGTATTTTGATATGAATGTTTATATCAAGACAATCTAGTAAATCCATAAATTCATGCTTACCATAGGACAAATCCTCATCATCCATCTTGTTTAATTTAATGGTGAAAATTAACCTAAGATTTAAATATAAACATAAGTCCATGTTTTTTTTCTTGTCTTTTTGTATTTCTTTTTTATTCGCATTTTTTTTGTCTCTTTTTTTTATTCACTTTTTTTTGTTTAAATTCTCGTTTTACTATTTTTTTTCAATTCGCGTTTTTTTAATTCACGTTTTTTCTTCGCTTTCATACGTTTTCGTCCGCTTTCGTACGTTTTTCATCTGTTTTCGTCCGTTTTCATACGTTTTCGTCCGTTTTCATACGTTTTCGTTCATTTTCATACGTTTCGTCCGTCTTCATCATTTTTCTCTCATTTTCGTCCATTTTTCATACGTTTTCATTCATTTTCAGACGTTTTTTTACTCTCTCATATGTTTTCGTACGTATTTGTCCGTTTTCTTACGTTTTTGTCCTTTTTCTTAAGTTTTCGTCCGTTTTCATACGTTTCTGACTATCTGAATATCACTTGTGATTATCTGAATATCACTTTGTGATATTCAAAAATCACAAGTGATATTTTGTTAATATCACTTTGTTATTTTCTCAATATCACTTTGTGAATATCTGAATATCACTTTGTGATATTTTGAATATCACTCTGTGATATTTTGAATATCACTTGTGATTTTTTGAATATCATTCTGTGATATTCTGAATATCACTTTGTGATATTATGAATATCACTTATGATTTCTGGATATCACTATGTGATATTCTGAATATCACGTGTGATTTTCATGTTACAAAACATTAGTTGAAAATCACTTGTGATATTCAGAATATCACAAGTGATTTTCTGAATATCACAGAATAGAACTTGTAATATTCAGAATATCACATAATATCACTTGCGATATTCACAATATCATTTGTGATATTCAGAATACCACTTGTGATATTCTGAATATCATAGAATATCACTTGTGATATTCCGAATTTCACAGAATATCACTTGTGATTTTCTGAATATCACAGAATATCACTTAAGATATTTAGAATATGACTTGTGATGTTCAGAAACGTATGGAAACGTTTGAAAACGGCCAAAAACATTTAAATCGGATGAAAACGGATGAATATGTATGAAAACGTAAAAACACGTATGAAAACGGACGAAACGAATGAATAATGGACGAAAATGTAAGAAAACAGACGAAAACGTATGAAAACGGATAAAAACGTATGAAAACGGACAAAAACGTCTGAAAACGGGCGAAAAAGTAAGAAAACGTACGAAAACGGACGAAAATAGATTAAAACGTATGAAAAGGACGAAAACGTATGAAAACGGGTAAAAACATATGAAAACAGATGAAAACGTATGAAAATGGACGAAAAAAGATGAAAACGTATGAAAACGGACAAAAACGTATGAAAACGGGCGAAAAAGTAAGAAAACGTATGAAAACGGACGAATATAGATGAAAACGTATGAAAACGGACGAAAATGTATGAAAACAGGTAAAAACGGATGAAAACGGACGAAAACGTATGAAAGCGGGCAAAAACGTATGAAAACGGACGAAAACGTATGAAAGCGAAGAAAAAAACGCGAATTAAAAAAAAACGTAAATTACGTGAATTAAAGAAAAAAAACGTAAATTTAAACAAAAAACTTGAATAAAAAGAAAGACAAAAAATAATGTGAATAAAAAAGAAAAACAAAAAGGAAAGGAAAAAAAAAACATGGACTTAGGTTTATATTTAAATATTAGGTTAATTCCCGATATTAAATCAAACTAAGTAGATGGTGTGAATTTGTCCCTAAGAGTGTAGGGTGTGGTGCCCTGAGGTTAAGGTTTAATCTTTGTCACGTCAGCGTCACACCAGCTTTAACATTTCACCTTAACTTAACAAAAAAACACCCCTTATCATAACATTCTCAAGGTTAAACTTTAACCCAAATATTTTTAAATTCAGCCCCTAAACTAAAATAAACACTTCATTTATTAAAAAACATTAAACATTAAACATTAAAACACAAAGTACATTAAACATTAAACACGAAGTACATTAAACATTAAAACTACAACGAGATTGATGAAAATAAAACTACTAAAACTTAAGAATACAAATCATCTGAGTTCCAACCCTCATCACTCGAAGAGGAATAAAACTCGCCAGCAAAGTAATTTCTTTCCATGATGTCAAAGTAGTTCTCCCTAAGATATTCAGCTTCCCTGGCTTTCTGGTCACGACGAGCAGCTTCCTCGCGTGCCTCCTGTTCCATAAGCTCTCTATAATTTTCCTCGTCCTGCGCAAGTTCACGAAGGGAAGCCTCACTTAACCTAAATGGATTGTTTTCGAGGTCCACCTGTGGACTGTTAGCATGTGGATTGTTAACAGGTGGAGTGTTAACAATTGGATTGTTAAGAGGTGGAGTGTTTACAAAAATATTTTCCGGTTGGAAAACCGGAAAGACATCTTCTGGTGGTGTTGAATAAACTTCAGCTTCTTCTGGTGGAGTAGGAAAGGTAGTTTCCGGAAGTTGTGGTGGACTTGGAAAGGTAGTTTCCGGCAGTTGTTATGGACTTGAGAATTGTTGAGAGAAATCTTTGCGAGACATTTTTGTGTGTGTGAGTTGTGTATGTAACTTTTGTGTGTAAGTTGTGTGTTCTAAACAACTTTGGTAGAGTTGTATATATAGGCAGAGTTGATTTTGATTTTGAATTTGAATAAATCCCGCTCATATTTGATTTTTAAATTTCAAATTTGAACTTCATTTATCCCGCTCAGAATTAACCAGTATAATTTAAATTTGAATTTGAATAGGTTGAGGGGGTGTGAGTGAAAATTTATTTTAAATGGTTTAGGGGGTTATATTTATTTATTTATTTATTTTATTCAAGGCTTAACGCCCGTTAGCACCATAACGTGCCTTGTTTAACCTCCCCTTAACACGCTAGTGGGTGTGGGTAATGGGCTCTAACGCTCCTACGTTAACCTTTAACGCTCGTTTGAGCGTTAACATACCGTTCGCTCTAAGCACCAAAATAAAAGTAAGTATTTAAAAGTAATGGCTTTTGGTAAAGAGATTCAAATCCATTAAGTTTTCTCAAAAGATTGCTAGGGACTAGCAATAGTTTAGTGTGGGGGATTGATGAGTGTGTAAATACTCATCATTTTTGTTCCTTCTACACTGCAAAAACAGTCAAAAACACTTTGAAAAGTCTCAAAAAGACAGCAAAAAAATATTTAGACTGTATTTTATGCAATAATTGTCAAAATCTAGTCCCTGGTTATTCAAAACATGATAATTTTTCATAAAAGGCCCTCAGGGATTTTCAAGTTGTCAAAATTAGCCTTATAAAGTCAATTTTTCAAAATGGCAACTTTAGTCCCTGAAATTTCAAAGATTGACAGAATTTACCCCGGGACATTTTTAATTTGAAAATTATTATTTTTGGTCCTTGGGAAAATTAAACTTGTCATAATAGGTCCTTTTGATAAATTTTGGAAAAGTGCAGTTTCAGTCCCTCTAGTTTTGTGGAATGGCAAATATGGTCCTTGTGATTATAATACCAAATCAATTGAACCCCTGCCACATCCCCACTTGACCTCCCTTCCATTTTGACCCCCCATCACCAATAATAAAAACGTTTCCCTCCTCCTTTCCCCTTTCTCCAAAACCCGAACCAACATCACCCTTTTACCACTCCCCACAAACCCTAATCCCTTTTTCCTTCTCCCCAAACACTCCACCTCCATTACACCCTTTTACCCAACATCACCCAACCCCAAAACACTCAACCTGAATCACAACTCTTTACCCAGTTAACCTCAAATCCCAAACCCACTATCCCATTCCCTCCTACTCCCAAGGCATGCCACTGTGGCAGTCCACGCACATAAGACCCCATGGATGGCTTAGATGAGCTCCAAATGGTACCTACTTATTGGATGGATGAGATTAATTGAAGAAAGCACAAGTGAGGTTTTTGGCTTGACTGCTCTCACAGGAGAAGCACACCCTTGAAGGATGAAGACCCATGAAGACCCTAGTATAAATAGTGGATTGTAGCCATAGTTATAAGGCACCCTTATTTTTAGTTTTAAAATCAGTTTTATGTTTTCAAATTCTATTGTAATGTTTTTATTTATCAATGAAAGCATTCTCTTTTTCATTTAACTGTTACATTTTTCAAGTTCCTATTTAGTTAGTGAATTACATTTTAGCTTTTGTTTCTAAGTTCTAAAACAGTTTCAAGCATTTTGTTCCAATTAAGAGTGTTTGTTTTATGTTCCCAAACCAGTCAAAGAAGCAAACTTTTACCCGTTTGACTTTTGTAGTCAAACCTTCCTTGAGCTTATAGTCCATTTTTCAAGTTCAGATTGGGATAATGGAGTTTGTAAGATTTTAGTGTAAAAAAAATGGGAAGAGTTCTGTTTTCAAATCTGTAAACACAGAAAAAGCAGTTGAGCTGCTGTTTTTAAGGCTTGTTTTTCAGTTTATCAGGTGGTCAAAAAGTGCTAAACTTGTTTTTTACCAAATCCTTGGATGCCCCATTCATTGTAGTTTAAGTTGCAAGCACTCAAATCACTCTTAGGCTAGTTAAATTCGAAGTTCAAAATTGTCCCTCGCCCATTTTTTTTTCTGCATCAGCTAAGAACAGCCCAACACAAGCTGATATAAGCTTATTTTCAAACTGAAAACAGCTTGTTCTTGGCCCCCACTTGATTTTTCTTATATCTCTACTATGCTAACTTTATTTGTTGTAGCTTGTTCATGGATTTGCAGCTCACCTCTCAGCTTATAAATAAGCTCCAACAGGGACCAGTGGGCTGTGCAGCTTGCAGCATCAACAGGTCACTCATTTGAATCTTTTTGTATTTGCTTATCAGTTCTTTAGTTAGCATTAGATTCCCTTATAGTAAATTTAGTTAGTTCATGTTATTAGAGCTTATTAATGTTAGTAAGTATCATTTTAGGTAGCTTGATCTTGTAGCTTTAAGATTTCCCATAACTTAGCTTGATTTGCCAACTGAATTTCCCTTTTGATAGCTTAAGTAGCCAACTGTTTATCCAACTGCTATCACCCCCTTAATTTGCTCCAATTATAGCTTATCTAGCTTAAGGTACCTTTTCTCTAGCACATTTGTTCCCATTTTGCTAAATTAGGTGCTTTTCATGCTTATTCGAGTTTAAAAAGCTTAAAGGGGTGTTTGGTTTGAAACCATCACGGAGACTGAAGTTGTCTAAACAGCTTATTTGTGGGATTTGGAAATTCAAGTTTTTCACAAAAGTTCCTATTTTGATCTTATTTTCAGTTGCCAAAAAGAAATTTTGAAAAAAAAAAATAGTTCAAAAAAAGTGTTGGAGCACGAGATTCAACCTGTGTCTCCACACTCAAACCCCATCACACAACACACAAACCATCTGCGCCCTTGGGACTTGTCTCACAAGTTTTACACAAACAATTCATTTAAATACTTGTACTTAGTTTTCAATATAAGCTTTTCTTGGCTTAATTTCAGCTTACTTTCCAAAACAAAGTCGTGTCTTCTTATTTTTCTTAGATTAAGCATAGATCAAAATAGTTTTTGTGATTTTTCCAAAATTTTCTTAATTAGTTTACTATTTTTAATAATTTAATTAGAGTTTAATAGTTTTTAATTCATAATAATTAATTTAAAAGTAAAAAAAATACCCGGTCTTTTTCTAAAATTATTTTTAGTCAATTAGGACGTAGGAAATTGATTTCAAACCCGTAGCCCTTAAATTGCAAGATTTTTACGTTTATGGCTCGGGTCGTTTCTCGGTTTTTACGTTTTTACGTTTTAGCACCCTAGGACTTAGTGCAGCTTCGTTTTATCATTCCTTAGGCTTAGTGATAGTTTATTTTTAGTTTACTAGGGTTCCCTTTCCTTAATTACCTTCCCGTTAATTAATTTATAGAAAACGTAATTCAACTCAATCAAATCATTAAAAACCAATTCAAGTTCAAATCACGAAACTCAACGATTCCTTCAATTTCACACCTCGTTGGGACACGACCCGGGGAAATCACTTTCCCGGTATCACTTTTATCACACCCGTAAGATTTGGCACGTTAACCTCTTTCCTAAAAGGTTGATTTGTCGAATTTTACGGTTATTTTGATATACGTTGATATTGTGTTTTCACCACTCACTTTCAAACGAATCAAATTTTGGCGCTTGCCGGGAGGTGTGTTGCGACAATATCGTGATTTTTACGATTAGTGACTTGAAGAACCTTCCTCGTGAAGTTATTGTTTTTATAAAAATACAAAAATACAAAAATATTTTTCTTTTCTTTGTATATATATGTAAAAGATTAAAAATACAAAAAGATTTTTGCTTGTTGTTTTAAATAATATAGAAGACACAATCAATATAACATTCTCAACTGAGGTGTTATCATTATAAGTTCACGAACAAAAGATTTAAAACTTGCCTTTGTGTCGCTCGTGATTTGGTTTATTTCTATCGGATAAACAAACTGTGTGAGGGGTATAAGGACGGCCCGACATTAAATTGCGGCTGAAAAGAGGCGGGTTTTTAATAAGCTTCGCGCGACCTAATAAGCTTCTCTGCTCCTTTGTGCGTTTATCTTATAGAAGTGATCATTTTACGCGGGATTATTGGTTTAAGTTCACTGTGTTTTGCCTCGGTCTTGTTTTAATTGAAAGTGTTGTTTTTGGTAGTGCATGCGCACTCGTTCTTCTAGATCATTGAGCCCTTTTCGTGATCTAGCGAGAAATTCCTAGAAGACGCTTCTCATAGACGTGCTTTGCCGAATAGTCGAACCAGAGATTCGTACTATTCCAAACAACAATATGGCAGACGAACGAACTATGGCGGAAATGCTCCAGCCACCCACCGAGGGTTATGGAGATGCCATCGTTTTACCACCAATCAATTCTGATCACTTTGAATTGAAGACGCATTTGATCCAACTTGTGTCTACGAATCAATTCCACGGGTTTGATCGAGAAGACCGTATGCACATATCCGTTGGTTTAACAAGTTGACCTCAACTATCAATTACAAGGATGTACGACAAAAAGTGATCAAACGATGCTATTTCTATGTTCTCACTTGAGGGGCAGCCCGGATTTGGCTGGAAAAAGAACCCCCTCGAACCATCGAAACTTGGGAGGATCTTGTTCAAAAGTTTGTCAATTATTTCTTTCCTCCATCAAAGACGACTAATCTTAAAATGAAATTTCTGTATTTCGTCAAAATTTCGATGAAAACTTTGGAGAGGCATGGGAGAGATTCAAAGATCTCCTCAGGAAATGCCCTCATCATGAATTCACGAAGCTTCAGCAAGTTAATATCTTTTATAATGGGTTGAACGTTAACGATCAAGATTCTTTGAACGCAGCCGCCGGTGGCAATATCTTGAATCGTAAGCCTAAAGATGTGATTGAGATTTGCGAGAAAAAATCAAAAGTTCCTATTTCTCGCAACAAAGTCAATATTCCGAACACTCCCGCTTCTTCATCCGGTAACTCTTCCGAGTTAGCCGCTCCGTTAGCCGTTCTAACGGACGTCATCCGTTGTATGATGAAAGAGGTAAAGGAAATCAAAAGCGAAATTCATAAGCGGGAACCAATCAAAGCCGTAAACAAGGTGTGTGAAACTTGTAGTGGTCCACACGCGTATTATGATTGTCAAGCAACCGATGCTTCTCTTTACCAAGCTCCCGTAGCTTCGGTAAACCACAATCAATACCGACCACAAGCTGATCCTCACTACCGTGCACCTAGCAGTATGACACCACCTGTTTTCCTCCTGTACAAAACCATGGCAATCAAAATCGCTTTGTTCCGAATCAAGGACAAAACTTCAATAACTCTCAAAATTTCAATCAGAACCGGAACAATTTCAACCAACCATATCAAGCTCCAAATCACCAAAGTTATCAACAACCTTCTCAAGCTCCCTACCAAATGACTTCATGAAAATTACTGAGTCAAGCATACGTTCAATGCAAACTCAGATCAATAACATGAGAGTTGAGCTAAAAATTGATACCACCATGTCTCGGCAGACAGATGAGTTGAAGAATATGATGAGCAGTTTCATGAACATGAATATGAACAAAGCTTCGTCATCTTCTGGAGGACTCCCAAGCAATACAGTTCCAAATCCAAATGCCGAGTTAAAAGCCGTCACCACTCGTAGTGGTAAGACGCACAATGGACCTTCGACTCCAATGCCTCCTCCACCAGGAGCAATGAGTCAAGTTACCAAGGATATAACGGACAAGGTGCATTTCTCAAGCCCACGAAGTACCGCACACGTCCCACCTTCGGTAGTCCAAGCTTTAAGTCCGGAACCCGAAGTTCCGAAGACAAATTCTGAGCCAGAAATGACTTCCGTCCCAGCTCAAAAGTCTAGTCAGCTTCCTTACCCATCAAGATTGCATGATGAGAAGCTCAAAGACAAAACCAAAGAGCAAATGGAAAAAATTTCCAAATTTTCAATGAACTGCACTTTGATATAAGCCGTTGATGCTCGTTCTAATGCCCAAATTTGCATCCACGCTTAAAAGCTTACTGAGCAACAACGATAAGTTATCTGAGATGGCTAAAACCCCTCTCAATGAGCAATGCTCAGCGGTCCTTCTCAAGAAGCTTCCCAAAAGCTTGAAGACCCCGGCAGTTTTTAATCCGTGTGATTTCTTGGGGATGGTTCAATGCTCCGCCTTGGCCGATCTTGGTGCAAGCATTAACCTCATGCCACTCTCAGTATGGAAGAAACTATCTCTTCCTAAACTTACATCCACTTGTATGACACTCGAGCTAGCGGACCGTACCAAAACTCGTCCACTTGGGATAGCCGAGGATGTCGTAGTGAAAGTAGGAAAGTTTCACTTTCCTACTGACTTTGTTGTAGTAGACTTTGATGCAGATCCTAGAGTTCCCCTTATCTTAGGGAGAGCTTTCTTGAGAACGAGCCGTGCTCTAATTGATGTATTTGCTGAAGAGTTGACCATACGGTTTGACAACGAAGAACTCACGTTTAATTTCAACCAGAACTCCAAACCTCTATACAAAACATAGTGTTGCCACAATTGATCAAAAATCTGAAAGAATCAATGCAACACTCTCAAATTTCACGGTTAAGAGGAGTCACAAAAAACGTGCTGAGCTAAAAGCTTTGAAAATCAACCCTGGTTCAAACACATGGTTTGAAAGTTGTACCAAGGAAGTCGAGAGTGTTCTTGATGATGATGATCTAGAATCGGAGACTTTATCGGAAGTGGTGGAAATTGCTAGCTCTAAGAGCACACCACTTGTCCTACCTCCGGAATCAGTTTATCGTATTGAGTTTGTTAACTCTGTGAATGAAACCAAACTCTCTTCAGTTTCATCTGGATTGGATGATGATGTTTGTGATCCAATGGGAGACATTCTTCCCATTGAAGAATTGCTCAAAAATGATCCCTCATCCACTAGTATTATTATTTCCGACTCTTCCATCCCTTCTCTCACTCCGGATGAGGAAGATGACAACTTTTGGAATGAAGTCGATGCCTTTCTTAGTGATGAGTCGATTCCAACAGGAATCGATAATACTTACTTTGATTCGGAGGGGGACATCCTTTTTCTGGACAATCTGTTGATTGAAGAACCGTTTCCAACCCTCCCTACCGGAAATTCTGTTGACAATCACCACACAAACTTCAAGACTAAGCTTAAAAATGTCAAAAATGGTGATTTGCTTTTTACTAATGAGGAATGGACTTGCATTCTCATGCACATCTTTATTCCATTCTTCACATATGGTGTGGTTGCTCTTTCCCTTTCTCTTTCGGGAATGAGGACACCATCTTTGACCCCGGTATCATCCTTTATAGTTTCTACTATTAACAATACCGCGGTTGTATCTCGTCGGTGTGGAACTTTCTGATGTTCATATGTTTATTAACACTGTGAACGAAAGTCCGATCGAGATTGGTTTTCCACGTTGCTTCCCCAGAACAAATGAATACGGGGTCGAGTCAAGCTAGCGACTCGGGAATAAAAACAGTAGCACACTATATGGGTTTTCACCCGTATTTCTGACTTCTTTCTCCTTTCTACCACCCTAGTGTGGGGGAGTTGCCCCCGCTATTGTATATAAAGTTTTCCAAAAAAAAAAATAAATAAAAAAAAAAAAAAAAAAAAATTCAAATGATGGCCGTAGTATTTCCCTTTTACGTTCTATGTTTCGGCATAACCGCCGGTACTTTGAATATTGAGGGCAATATTCATTTCTAGTGTGGGGGGGAATTCTCACGAATTTTATCATGTAATTATACCACCCTATTCCCCCATTTTTGGCCAAAATTTTTTTTTTTTGGAGTAAGTGTTTTGCACTTACTCGTGATTACGGTTATCACCGCCATGTCTAATAACAAAAGGATTGGCTAATCCGGAGCAAACGGCTTGGTAAAGATATCTCAAACCGTTGACGACTTGCAATTTGCCCAAAATTGTATGGTGTTCAAATTTCACCATATCTTTAATTTGTGAAGAGTTGGCTAGCCCGCAAGTTTATGGCTTGTGGTAAAGGCAGTTGGAAAACCATAATTGGTAATCGACTCACCAAAGATATCTTATCTAAGAGTTGGCTAGTCCAGAAGCAAACGGCTTCTGGAAAAGACAAATCAAAACCGTTGAAAGCTGGTGATTTGCTCAAAATTATTTGGTTATCATTGTACCAAGGTTCTTACTTGAACTAAAACATTTGGCTACTCCGAGTAATGGCTTTGGTAAAGAGATTTAAATCCATTAAGTTTTCTCAAAAGATTGCTAGGGACTAGCAATAGTTTAGTGTGGGGATTGATGAGTGTGTAAATACTCATCATTTTTGTTCCTTCTACACTGCAAAAACAGTCAAAAACACTTTGAAAAGTCTCAAAAAGACAGAAAAAATATTTAAACTGTATTTTATGCAATAATTGTCAAAATCTAGTCCCTGGTTATTCAAAACATGATAATTTTTCATAAAAGGCCCTCAGGGATTTTCAAGTTGTCAAAATTAGCCTTATAAAGTCAATTTTGCAAAATGGAAACTTTAGTCCCTGAAATTTCAAAGATTGACAGAAATTACCCCAGGACATTTTTAATTTGAAAATTATTATTTTTGGTCCTTGGGAAAATTAAAATTGTCATAATAGGTCCTTTTGATAAATTTTGGAAAAGTGCAGTTTCAGTCCTCTAGTTTTGTGGAATGGCAAATATGGTCCTTGTGATTATAATACCAAATCAATTGAACCCCTGCCACATCCCCACTTGACCTCCCTTTCATTTTGACCCCCCCATCACCAATAATAAAAACGTTTCCCTCCTCCTTTCCCCTTTCTCAAACCCAACCAACATCACCCTTTTACCACTCCCCACAAACCCTAATCCCTTTTTCCTTCTCCCCAAACACTCCACCTCCATTACACCCTTTTACCCAACATCACCCAACCCCAAAACACTCAACCTGAATCACAACTCTTTACCCAGTTAACCTCAAATCCCAAACCCACTATCCCATTCCCTCCTACTCCCAAGGCATGCCATGTGGCAGTCACGCACATAAGACCCCATGGATGGCTTAGATGAGCTCCAAATGGTACCTACTTATTGGATGGATGAGATTAATTGAAGAAAGCACAAGTGAGGTTTTTGGCTTGACTGCTCTCACAGGAGAAGCACACCCTTGAAGGATGAAGACCCATGAAGACCCTAGTATAAATAGTGGATTGTAGCCATAGTTATAAGGCACCCTTATTTTCAGTTTTAAAATCAGTTTTATGTTTTCAAATTCTATTGTAATGTTTTTATTTATCAATGAAAGCATTCTCTTTTTCATTTAACTGTTACATTTTTCAAGTTCCTATTTAGTTAGTGAATTACATTTTAGCTTTTGTTTCTAAGTTCTAAAACAGTTTCAAGCATTTTGTTCCAATTAAGAGTGTTTGTTTTATGTTCCCAAACCAGTCAAAGAAGCAAACTTTTACCCGTTTGACTTTTGTAGTCAAACCTTCCTTGAGCTTATAGTCCATTTTTCAAGTTTACAGTTGGGATAATGGAGTTTGTAAGATTTTAGTGTAAAAAAATGGGAAAAGTTCTGTTTTCAAATCTGTAAACACAGAAAAAGCAGTTGAGCTGCTGTTTTTAAGGCTTGTTTTTCAGTTTATCAGGTGGTCAAAAAGTGCTAAACTTGTTTTTTACCAAATCCTTGGATGCCCCATTCATTGTAGTTTAAGTTGCAAGCACTCAAATCACTCTTAGGCTAGTTAAATTCGAAGTTCAAAATTGTCCCTCGCCCATTTTTTTTCTGCATCAGCTAAAAACAGCCCAACACAAGCTGATATAAGCTTATTTTCAAACTGAAAACAGCTTGTTCTTGGCCCCCACTTGATTTTTCTTATATCTCTACTATGCTAACTTTATTTGTTGTAGCTTGTTCTTGGATTTGCAGCTCACCTCTCAGCTTATAAATAAGCTCCAACAGGGACCAGTGGTCTGTGCAGCTTGCAGCATCAACAGGTCACTCATTTGAATCTTTTTGTATTTGCTTATCAGTTCTTTAGTTAGCATTAGATTCCCTTATAGTAAATTTAGTTAGTTCATGTTATTAGAGCTTATTAATGTTAGTAAGTATCATTTTAGGTAGCTTGATCTTGTAGCTTTAAGATTTCCCATAACTTAGCTTGATTTGCCAACTGAATTTCCCTTTTGATAGCTTAAGTAGCCAACTGTTTATCCAACTGCTATCACCCCCTTAATTTGCTCCAATTATAGCTTATCTAGCTTAAGGTACCTTTTCTCTAGCACATTTGTTCCCATTTTGCTAAATTAGGTGCTTTTCATGCTTATTCGAGTTTAAAAAGCTTAAAGGGGTGTTTGGTTTGAAACTGTCACAGGACGTAAGCTGTCCTAAACACTTATTTGTGGGATTTGGAAATTCAAGTTTTTCACAAAAGTTCCTATTTTGATCTTATTTTCAGTTGCCAAAAAGAAATTTTGAAAAAAAAAATAGTTCAAAAAAAGTGTTGGAGCACAGATTCGAACCTGTGTCTCCACACTCAAACCCCATCACACAACACACAAACCATCTGCGCCCTTGGGACTTGTCTCACAAGTTTTACACAAACAATTCATTTAAATACTTGTACTTAGTTTTCAATATAAGCTTTTCTTGGCTTAATTTCAGCTTATTTTCCAAAACAAAGTCGTGTCTTCTTATTTTTCTTAGATTAAGCATAGATCAAAATAGTTTTTGTGATTTTTCCAGAATTTTCTTAATTAGTTTACTATTTTTAATAATTTAATTAGAGTTTAATAGTTTTTAATTCATAATAATTAATTTAAAAGTAAAAAAAAATACCCGGTCTTTTTCTAAAATTATTTTTAGTCAATTAGGACGTAGGAAATTGATTTCAAACCCGTAGCCCTTAAATTGCAAGATTTTTACGTTTATGGCTCGGGTCGTTTCTCGGTTTTTACGTTTTTACGTTTTAGCACCCTAGGACTTAGTGCAGCTTCGTTTTATCATTCCTTAGGCTTAGTGATAGTTTATTTTTAGTTTACTAGGGTTACCTTTCCTTAATTACCTTCCCGTTAATTAATTTATAGAAAACGTAATTCAACTCAATCAAATCATTAAAAACCAATTCAAGTTCAAATCACGAAACTCAACGATTCCTTCAATTTCACACCTCGTTGGGACACGACCCGGGGAAATCACTTTCCCGGTATCACTTTTATCACACCCGTAAGATTTGGCACGTTAACCTTTTTCCTAAAAGGTTGATTTGTCGAATTTTACGGTTATTTTGATATACGTTGATATTGTGTTTTTCACCACTCACTTTCAAACGAATCAGCCTTCCATCTCCAAAATGGGACACTCATGTCATTGTATGGAAGAACAAGCCAGAATTTGAAACCATGAAGTTGGACAATCTGTTCAATAGCTTTAAGGTGATTGAACAAGATATGAAGAGAAAAGCAGCTGCATCTTCCAGTTCTGGGTCACAAAACATAGCCTTTGTGGCTCACCCTGTCACTAGCAATGATAAGGACAGTTTTGATATTAGTACTCCTAGTACTAATGTTAATACTGATGGCTCAGTAACCACTGCAGCAGGCATCAATGAAGGTACAATCTATGCCTTAATAGCTGAGCAGAGTTAAGGATCCCAGATCACTCATAATGATCTGAGACAAATCCATGAAGATGACATGGAAGAGATGGAAATCAAATGGAACATTGCCCTTATCAGTATGAGGGCAAGAAGGTTCATGAAGAAAAATGGAAGGCAGATTAAGATCAATGATGGAGATACTGTTGGGTTTGACAAGGGAAAGGTTGAATGCTACAACTGTGGCAAGCTTGGGCATTTTGCCAGAGAATGTAGAAGCCCCAAGAGCAAAGGGAAGCACAGTGATGCTGACAACTCTTCTTCAAAAGCAATGGTGGTTGTTGATGGTGCTGGATATGATTGGAGCTTCATGGCTGATGAAGAAGAAAATCCAATCAACATGGCTTTGGTATCTGAGGTACTTAATTGTTCAGATACATGTATTCCATTAAGCAAATATTTAGAGCTAAAAACCATGTTTGATAATGAGTCTGAAGAACTTGCTAAAACTAGCTATAACTTAACAAATCATAAGAGAGGTTTAGTAGTCTTAGAAAAACAAGTTAAGCATTATAAGGAAAATGAGTCTCTGTATACTGATGCAACTGCTGTGCTTAATAGGGAAATTTCTTTTAAAGACACCATCATAAGTGTGTTAAAAGAAGAACTAGATAAAGTCACTAAAGCTAAAGATAATATAGAGCTAAGTGTTGAGCAACTTAAAGACACACAACATTATAACTCTGAGAGAGTTGATAGATACCTGGAAAAAGCATTAATTGGCAAAGCCAAATCAGGTATGGGTTATAAATCAGTACCACCACCATTCAGAGGTATTCATTCACCCCCTGGTATAGACCTTGAACACACTGGCTTAGAAGAGTTTAAGGTACCCACATTTGTCCAAGGTACTACGATCAAAAGTACTTTAGCTGAAAAGACTGATGAAGTATTTGAAAGTGCCAGTGACACCTCCTTGCCTGAGGTGTCTGTGTTTGAAAATAAAAAGGCAGGTGTAGTGTCTAGTGATCAAAAGCAAGAACAGACCACTAAACCTGTAAGATCAAATGACAAACCTGTTAGGAAGCCAGTAAAATATTCTGAAATGTATAGAAACAAGTCATTTAGTCCTAGAGGTAATAAAAGAAACTGGAACCAGTTAAAATCTGAGCAACTAGGAGATGAATTTGTCTTGTATAATAAATCTTGCTTTGTGTATGGTAGTTTCTCTCATCTACAGGCTCAATGCAGACACCCTATGAGACCTCAACCCATCATGACCCCTAGAGCAGTTCTTCTTAAAACTGGCATAAAATCTTTGAATAATGCAAGGCCAGTTAATACTGCTAGACTACAACCCAGAGTATTTGGTGAAAGACCCAAAAGAAACTTTTCAAAATCATCATCTACTTCACCAAGGTCCTTTAAATCAGCACAAACCTTTAAATCTTACGATGAACAAATTAAGTTTTACAAAAAAAAGGTTAATACTTATGAGGCAAGACTTAATACTGATAGGCCAAAAGTTAATACTTTTAAGCCTATAATGAAACCTGCTGGTTCTAAAGTGAATGCTACAAAGGGAATCAAGGGCAATGCTGTTAAGCCCTCAGCTTGTTGGGTGAGAAAGACCACTCAACCCAACAGTGCATCAGTTACTCTCAAGAAATATGATTACATTGATGCACAAGGCAGATCCAAGTCAGTAATGGCTTGGGTCCTCAAAAGGAACTAATTTCCTTTATCTTATGTGCAGGGACATTCCAACAATAATGATGATCTTGGCTATTCAGACAGTGGGTGTTCCAGGCACATGACTGGAAATCTATCCTATCTTTCAGACTTCACTGATTTGAATGGAGGATATGTTTCCTTTGGAGCAGGAATTGGTGGAAGAATTACTGGTAAAGGCACAATCAAGACTGGTAATTTGGACTTTGAAGATGTGTACTACGTGAAAGAACTCAAATACAATCTGCTCAGTGTGTCGCAAATGTGTGACAAGAAGAATTTTGTTCTGTTCACAGATACTGATTGCTTGGTTTTATCTCCAAACTTTAAGTTGCCTAGTGATGATGAGGTACTACTTAAGTTTCCTAGGAAAAGCAATATGTACAGTGTTAATATGAAAAACATAGTGCCCAAAGACAACCTTACATGTTTAGTTGCTACAACTTCTTTGGATGAATCTATGTTATGACATAGAAGGATAGGTCATGTGAACTTTAAGGTAATAAATCTTTTAGCTAAAAATAACCTTGTAAGAGGTTTACCTACAAAAAGATTTGAAAATAAACAGACCTGTATTGCATGCCTCAAAGGGAAGCAGCATAGAGCCTCTTGTAATCCCAAGGTTTTTAACTCTATCACCCAACCACTTTATATGCTGCACATGGATTTATTTGGCCCCACAAATGTTAGCAGCCTGAATTTTAAGAAGTATTGTTTGGTTGTGACTGATGATTTTAGCAGATTTACTTGGGTTTTCTTTATGAACACTAAGGATGAGACCAGTGAAATCCTTAAGTCTTACATAACTGCTGTAGAGAACCTAACTGATAAGAAAGTTAAAATCATTAGGTGTGATAATGGGACAGAGTTTAAAAACCAAGTGATGAATGATTTCTGTCAACTTAAGGGTATTAAAAGAGAATACATTGTAGCTAGAACTCCTCAGCAAAATGGGGTTTCTGAAAGGAGATATAGGACATTGATTGAGGCTGCTAGGACTATGTTAGCAGATTCCAAGTTACCCACAACATTTTGGGCTGAGGCAGTTAATACTGCTTGTTATGTTCAGAACAGGGTACTGATTATAAAGCCTCATGGCAAGACTCCCTATGAGCTGTTTTTAGGTAGAAAGCCCACTCTAGACTTTCTTAAACCTTTTGGGTGTCATGTCTCTATTCTCAATACCATTGACCACTTAGGTAAGTTTGATGGAAAATCTGATAGTGGATATCTGGTTGGCTACTAATTGAATAGTAAAGCCTTTAGGGTTTATAATTCTAGAACCAGAAGGATATAGGAGAATCTTCATATAGAGTTTATTGAGGACAAACCTAGTGTAGAGGGGCAAGGACCAACATGGCTTTTTGATATTGATATGCTAACCGAATCTGTGAACTATGTGCCTGTTTCTGTGGATTCTAACATGATTGCAGGAGAAAAGCAAGGTCCTGATGCAGATTCTGATTATGATGTTGACTGCATCCTATTGACCATTTGGAATGACAACTCAGTTGGAAGCACTTCTTCAGGAGAGGCAAACAAATATGATGATCAACCTCTAAAGACTAATGATTCAAATGCTGAAGGGGGTGTGACCAATACAGAAGACACAGTGATAGAACCTCAAGTGATCAGCACTAATGTGGTTAATACTGATAAGCCACGTGTTAGTACTGATGAGCCAGAAATTAGTACTGATGGTCCTCATTCTATTCCATCAGTTAATACAGAGGTTCCTGATCCCTATGGTGAACCTAATGAGATTGATTTTACTAATATAGCTTCATCTTATGTTGTTCCTGCTACACCACACAGAAGAATCAATCAGGATCATCCCTTGGAAAATGTTATTGGGGATGTCAATGCTTAAAGAACTACAAGATCTAAATTTCAGCATCGTGAGACAGGATTCTTTAGTGCCATCTATGAAGAAAGAAATCATGGTGCCTCACAGACATGTCTCTTTGCTTGTTTTGTTTCCCAAGTAGAACCAAAGAAAGTCTACAAAGCTCTTGAAGATGAAGCATGGGTAGAAGCAATGCAAGAAGAGCTTCTCCAGTTCAAACTTCAGAATGTATGGGTTCTTGTGGATCTTCCTGATGGAAAGAGAGCTATTGGCACCAAATGGGTTTTCAGAAACAAGAAGGATGAAAGGGGTGTGGTAATAAGGAACAAGGCTAGACTGGTGGCTCAAGGGTATACATAACAGGAAGGGATTGACTATGAAGAGGTCTTTGCTCTAGTGGCAAGGATTGAAGCTATTAGATTATTCATGGCCTTTGCATCATACAAAGACTTCATAATATACCAGATGGATGTGAAGAGTGCTTTCCTCTATGGAAAGATTGAGGAGGAAGTTTATGTCTGTCAACCTTCAGGCTTTGAAGATCCCAACTTTCCAGACAAAGTATACAGGGTTCAAAAGGCACTCTATGGTCTACATCAGGCCCCAAGAGCATGGTATGAAACATTGGCCAAGTATCTTTTGGGCAATGGCTTCAGAAGAGGGAAGATTGATCAGACTCTATTCATCAAGAATGTGAAGAATGATATCCTGTTGGTTCAGATATATGTAGATGACATTATTTTTGGCTCAACCAAGCAGGATCTATGTAGAGAATTTGAAAAGTTGATGCATGAAAGGTTTCAGATGAGTTCTATGGGAGAACTCACCTTCTTTCTTGGGCTACAGGTCAAGCAGAAGACAGATGGCATATTTATCAGCCAAGATAAATATGTCAAGGAGATTTTGGTGAAGTTTGGCTATGACAACACAAAGATTGCAAGCACTCCTATGGAGCATAATAAGCCATTACTTCCAGATGCTGATGGTGAAGAAGTTGATCAGCATCTCTACAGATCAATGATTGGCTCATTGATGTATTTGACTGCCTCCAGACCAGACATTATGTTTGCAGTATGTGCATGTGCAAGATTCCAAGTCTCTCCAAAGCTTTCTCACTTGCATGCAGTTAAAAGAATCTTTAGATATCTGAAAGGCCACGCTCAACTAGGCCTTTGGTATCCTAAGGACTCTCCCTTTGATCTGGTAGCTTACTCTGACAGTGATTATGCTGGGGCAAGTCTTGATAGGAAGTCAACCACAGGAGGATGTCAGTTTCTTGGTGATAGGTTGATTTCATGGCAGTGCAAGAAGCAGAGCATTGTGGCAAACTCTACAACTGAGGCTGAGTATGTAGCTGCTGCAAGTTGTTGTGGTCAAGTTCTCTGGATTCAGAATCAGATGCTTGATTATTGGTATAATTTCATGGGCACTGTCATTTATATTGATAACAACAGTACTATATGCATTATCAAAAATCCAGTTTTCATTCTGAAACTAAACACATTGAGATAAGACATCACTTTATAAGAGACTGTAATGAAAAGAAACTCATTCAGGTTGATAGAATTGATACCGAGTTTAATGTTGCAGATCTTTTAACAAAAGATTTTGAATTGGTAAGGTTCCAGTACTTGGTCACAAGTATTGGGATGCTTCATCCATAACATGTCTTATCTCTCTCCATTTTGTAAAGTTTTGTGAACTGGTGATTAGTACTGATTGTTATCTGGTTAATACTGATTGTGTAATGTTAATACGGATTGGCAAGAAAATGCCTTGGATTGTATTTTCTTGGTCTTGGACTAACTTTTCAGGCATAACACAAGCAGTATGGATATAGTTTGGTGACTAAATGTTACAGCACATGTGGTTCTCTTTCTTATGCTCATTCTGAAGCCACAACATGATGGAACTTGCTGTAACTATGGACTTTGTGATGCCAAAGCCTTATGTGGCATCTTGTGATATTAATGAACATGAATTGATGGTTTCAGTTAGTCAGATTCATTCTGCACTAACCTACTCTTTGCCATTCTATCTGTTTACAGATAGTGTGACTAGCCTAAGGGCATATGGCTTAGAGAACAACGAGCAATCGTGAATCCAACACTTGTGTTAGAGACAACACCTGCCACGAGCTGGAAACCCTGTTAGGAAGGCCCTTTTAATGGGACTATCTATCACAGGCAGTGCTATGCACTGAAACCATTGGTTTTCACCAAACCAGAGGCCATGTAAGGCCGACCTTGATTAAGTGTCTGTCACCACACTTAATCCCTTCAAAATTGGGGTTTGAGTATTATAATTTTCAAACTATGAGATAATACTGATGGGTAAAGTTAATACTGATGGTTATAAGTTAGTACTGATAAGCATAGTTAGTACTGATGAGCATAGTTAGTACTGATGAACTAGCCGTTAGTACTTATTTCAAAAGTCTGTTATGCAATGATTACTTTTGCAAATAGAGTTGTTACCGTCTGTTTCCTTATAAAAGGGTTTCCTAATTGGTTTCTCTTCACTTATTACCATAAATATTTATAAGGCGGTTCAACTAAAATTCTCGAACTCTCTATATATTGCATAACTTTCCAATTGCTTTCACCACAATTCACTAAAGGCTTTTGCGATTAAATCCCACTTAACTAACCCTTATTCTTCTTACTCATGGCTCCTCTTGATTTTGTCGATAAGCACAACATGGTGGCGTGCTTGAACTTGCTAGAAGGTAATGAAGAGTTTACTGAGATAGTAGCCTTCCTTAACAGAAGCAGCATCAGGTTTGCTTTACTTTTAAATCCTACTATCTTATGTACCCTTGTCAGGAAGTTTTGGCAAACTGCAATTGCCTCAACAACTGAGGAAGGGGTACAACAGTTAATTGGCACAGTGGATGACACACAAATTGTTATTACTGAAGCATCTCTAAGAGAACATCTTCGTCTTAGGGATGCTGAAGGTATTAGCACTTTGCCAGCCACTGAAATCATTGAACAACTCTCATTGATGGGGTACAGACATGACAATACTTTCAACTTTCACAAAAGTCAGTTTTCCCCACAATGGAGGTTTCTAATTCATACCCTCTTACACTGCTTGAGTCATAAAAGGACTAGCTGGGATGCTTTTCCCACTAACATAGCCACAACCTTGATCTGCCTTGCAACAGGCAGGGTGTTCAATTTTTCAAACTATATTTTTGAGGGTATGCTTAAAAATGCAGTTAGCAAAACCAAGTTTCTGATGTATCCCAGGTTTATACAAATATTTTTGGATCTTCAGAGACAAAACTTGCAGCCTCATAAAAATGTTTATCCATAAAAAATACTCACAGCCAAAGTGTTTCAAATATGTTAAGGGCTGTGGTAGGATATAGTGGGGTTGTAGTGCCATTATTTCCAAATATGCTCATTGCAGAGGGTGAAGGACCATCAAGCACAGGTGCCTCCCAACACACACCAACAGATCCTGAAAACTCTCCCAATCAACCACTTTCATCAACAAGTAGGAAATCCAGACAGGAGAGTGGGACAGCTCAGCCCCATTCTCCTCATATCATTGAACTAGATGAGCCTATCTCAGGTGATGAAGGGGATAGAATGGTGAGGGCTGCCACTACTCAACCAGGCTTAGAAGCTGGTGAGGATAGTCGTAACATCAATAAGACCCAATCCATGCCAACACCTAGTGAGCACTCCTCACAGGGTGGACCCAGGCAAAGGCTTAAAAGGGGGGGGGGTGTATCTACTCAGGCTAGGCCTGGGAGTGCATCTCAATTGCCCAGTGGCCCACCTCTCTCAGCAGGTAACACAGCTGGAAGTGGTGAGGGCAGCTTATCACTTCATGAAATGACGGAATTGTACAGGTTCTTATGCAGAAAAGTAAACACTCTGGAGATTGCTTTGGATGAACACAAGAAAGTTGCTGCAAAAGTTCATACCAGGATGCTCCTTAAGATGAAAAGGCTAGAGCATCAAGTCAAGCTTCTCTCCAAGCCAACTGCAGAAGCATGTCCAGTCACCACATCTCATAAAAGAAAGGTCAAGTTCAGAGTTTCTAGTACCTCCACCGAGGATTCTACTAAACAGGGGAGGAGTTCTGACATTCAAGGTAGAAGAGAATTTGGTCAGTGGCAAGGTGGTCAAGCTTTACAGAGTCCTTTTATTGATGATGAAGAAGTACAGGTCAACATTGATGTAGAAGAAGTACTTAGTACTCCTACATGCACTATCAGTATTATCCCAGTTAGTACTGTTAGTGTTGTAGTTAGTACTGATAGCACTATCTATAGTACTCCTGGCATTCCTCAATCAGTATTAAGTCCCATTGTCCAAGTAGCTGCTGAACTACAACAAGAAACAACTACAGAGGCCACTACCATCACTACCACTCCACATGAAGACAGTGATGAAGAAGATAGAGAGAAACATGATGTATTGGGACTTCAAAGCTTGAAGAAATCAGCCCCTATCTCTCCCACTTACAAGAAGCCTCATGTATTGTATCTAAGGAAGAAGACCAAATCAGCAGCATCCAAGCCTAAAGAAAAAGGGGTTGTTATTCAAGAAGGAGGTGCTCCACCATCACCAACCTCCTCAGCTCCAAAGATAGATCCCAAAGACAAAGGCAAGGGGATTCTGGAAGAAGAACCAAAGAAGAAAAAGCTGTCTAGGGCTGAGATTGAAAAGTTGAATGAAGAAGCAGCAAGGAAGCTTGCAGCTGAATAGGATGAGCAAGAGTTGCAAAAAGAGGCTACAAAGAAAGAAAAGAAAAAGATGGCTAAATTTGATGAAGACTGGCAAACATGGGATGAAATGAGAGCCAAAGTAGAAGCAACTCAGGAAGTACAACAGAAGCTGCAACAAGATCAGAATACAAGTGTTAATGAAGCAGCTCAGTTGTTCAGTGAGATCTTGGCCAGAAGACAGAGTCAGTTCAGACAGCAAAGGGAAATTGAAAAGGCCTCAAGACCTCCAAACAAGAGTCAGCAAAAGATGTATCTTTGTAAGTACATCAAGTATCAAGGTGAAGACAGAAGAACATTGAAGCAGCTTAATCAGTTATCTTGGGAGACTCTACAAAGACTGGCTGATTTAACTGAAAGAAGATTTATGGACTTCAAACCTATGCATGAAGATGATTTTGTTGAAAGATCACAGCCAATTGGAAGCTACAAAAGACCATCAGAAGAAGGAGCTTCCTCAACTGCACCCAAAAGACTGAAAGCATCTAAAGATGAAGGTGGACTCACTGAAGAGGAGCTCAATCAGATGATGATTATTGAAGCTCCTGAAGAAGCACTATACACAGAGCCCATCAACACTAGGTATCCAATCATCAACTGGGATATCTACACTGAAGATGGAAAGAGGCATTGGAGAATTCACATGGCAGGTGGAAGGACAAGTGCCTATTTGTACTTGGTAGATTTATTTGCATTTATTGACAGGGAGGATCTACTCAAGCTATGGGAGTTAGTCAAAGAAAGGTTCAAGAACAGAGATCCAGATAATGATAAGGATCTGGAGCTACTTTATGAACTCCAGAATATCTTTGAACCAGATCCATCAGGAGAGCAATGGAAGTTTCAACCTGGTGATGAAGCTCTCAGCTGGACCCTGATTGATTCCTGTGGACTGCACTTGGTCACTACATGCAATGGGAATGATATCTACATGCTGGTTGAAAGAACTTATCCACTTGCACTTGGAACTCTTCTACAAATGCTGACAGCAGGGCTAAGGATGGGTAATGCAGTTGAAATGGCTAAGGAGTTGCTGATAAAGATCTTTGATCAAGCTGGAAGACCTAGAAGAGGAAAGTGAGTTTGGAAGAATCCTCAAGGACTGAAGAAACTTGTGATTCAGAAACCCAATCACAAGTTTAGGGGAGGATTGTTGGGAAATTCGCTTTTGGGAGTTAATACTTATTATGTTAAAGTTAGTACTGATAGTATTGTTTGAAGAGTATTAACTAGTTAGTACTGATAGTGCAAATATTAGTACTGATAGTGTTAGAGTTTGTACTGATCTATATTAAGTATGTCGTGTAAGGTTTGTAATAGCATATCTTCTATTCCAATAGAAGATATGATATACTTAATGCATAGTTATCTCTGTAAGGGATCTCCATAGTGTATAAAAGGAGATCCTAGCTAGGTTAAGCATATACCAATACTCTAGCCGTCTTAAGAAAAGCTTCAAGGTTGTAAACCCTAGTACTAGGAGAGTACTTGTATTATTAATCAATAATATTGAAGCTGTTGGTGTTATACTTGTTCTTACATTAATCTTCTAAGTGCATTCAAGTAGATTCCGCATACTTGTGTGCATCTACAACAAAGTTTCTCATTGTTGTTTTGGAACCGTCCAAGGCAACTAACACGTTTACAAGCTAAGTGTTCTAGATCCAAGGTTTGGGACTCCACACCCTTAAAGCATACATAAAACCTACTTAAGTAGTTCTTACCATCAGGCATTGCATCAACACTCATCAAACAAGTAGAACCTGGATTAGAATCTAATATCTCCCTAGCATATGACCATAACATTCCATAATGATCCTCTAAACAAGTCTCATACTGGTTTAAAGCTTTCATCTTTCCCCTTCTAGCTTGACTGACAGTGACCTTACATTTATATTTCTTTAGAATAATTTCAACTAAGTCCTTTACTTTGATACAAGGATTGACCATTATCTTTTTTGCATAGTTTCTAGCAATCCAATTACTTGTGATTAAGGTCCCATATTCATAAGTCCTAGAACATGCATGCTCATCATTCAATGTCTTTATTTGAAAAGTCTTCTCATTTTGCATCGAAGATGCCCACAATCTGAATGGACACTTCCTATCCTTATTATCTCTACAACATTTAGCCAGAAGTATCCTAGGGTTATTGACTTGATAATATAACTTATAACCATTGGCTAAAGCATAGTAAGTCAATGCTCTTTTAAGTTGATCTGGTGACTCATACTTTTCACCTAACTGAGGTCTAACTAACTTCCATTTGATAGTAGGATCATGTACTGGCTAGTGATCACCTAACTTATCCTTATCCTCTGGACTATCACCACTAGCAGATACCTCATCTTCCTCAGCATATGCACCCTAGGTAACCCATTGTATAACCTACTCAGAAAGTTAGCATCAAACATTTTTTTACTTTTTGCTTTAGGTGCAGGGTCTGCTTTGTTAGTCCTAGCATCATAAACTTCCTCTTCGCCATCAGATAAATGATCCACTGATTCAGTGTCACTCTCATCAGAGCTGTCATACTCAAATACATTATAATCACCCTGTAAATCACTGTTACTATCATCATTTTGAACCTTTTTTGCTGCTTGTTGTTGACTAGGGGAAGTGGCATCATGTAAATCAAATGCCGAGTGAGATACATATATATCTAAGACATTATCATGTTGTGCACCTAATTCAACACATTGAGCTAAGTCACTATCATTTTTTAAGGTTTTCAAACCTAACTCTAAGTCTAAACCAGGAACAAGATAAAAAATCTGTTTGATGTCACTAGAGCATTCACTTACTAATAGTTTGACAAAACCAACAAACCCCAATTCAAGCAGATTAACATTTGGAATGTCAGTCATCATATCATAGTCATAAGAAAATGGATCCCTTACAAAAACACCTCCACGATAAAATTTTATTAGGAAACTTGAAGATGATGAGGAACATGCCATCTGAAACAACAACAATTCATTAAAAATTGTTAATTTCAAAAAACCCTAATTTGTTAGACGAAACCCTAAATTTTTAAACCTTAATCAAAGTTAAACAACAGTTCAAATGAATAATTAGGGAGTGAAATTTACCTTGTTAGGGAGATGACATCCCTAAAATGAAGTTAATTGCAACAAACGCGGTGATCAAGATATTGGGATTGAAAGCAATGTGTGTGAATGTGTGTTTTAGGGTTTGGGATTATAAAATGTGAAATGGGGATTGACCCGTTTTATTATAATAGCCCACGTTCTATTTTAATTGTAAAATATTACACATGGGCACGTAGGATTATAACCGGTTATCATAAGTTGTATAAAACGTGGTAACCTAAAGAACCGGTTTCTATACATGGGTAACCTGGATGACCAAAATGAAACTATAGTAACTTAGGACAAATTTTTTGGAAACTTTAGTGACTTTTGTGTACCATAACCCTTTTTTTCATCGCCCAGTCATGTTTCATCGCCTAGTAAGATGCTTTTACCAAACTCAATCGCCTAGTGATTCGCCTAAGAGATCGCCTAAATGTATTATGTTCGCCAATCCTCGCCCACCACTCGCCCAGCCTCAAGACTCGCCCAGCCCTCGCCAGTCTCAACACTCGCCCAACACTCGTTAGCATACACGTGTACGGTTAAAAATTAATCTAATAATCAATCTAATAGATGACAATCAAAAGTCCATTTTCGTAAAAATTTTTTGCGATGATTGGTTTCGTAAATAGGTAGTGATTATGGCCCGTTTAAAAATTTTTCTCTTTAAAAATTCCTCATGTAATAAGAGTACAATATTATTTAAGTATTTTTCCAAACTATTTTTAGCAAGAACTTTTTACAAAATAAAATCACCCGTCGTACCAAATTATTACAAGGGTTTTTCTAACTTGTGCCCTTAGGGCACAAGTTAATCACACTAAAAGTACAACGAAAGTACATTAGGATCCACATAAAGTACACATGTCCTATATACTTTTTGGTGGGTCCCGATGTACTTTTGATGTGCGTAACTTCTGCCCGAAGGCTAAGCACCCTAAGACACAAGTTAGAAACACCCTTATTACAAAAAAAAAAAAAAAAAAAAAAAAAAAAAAAAAAAAAGCAAAAAATTTCTTCCAATTTTCCATTCAATTCATCACAAAAATTCCCAAAAATTTTCAAAAATTTCCAATTGGGCACCCATCCAGTCAACTTGGAAAACGACGCAGTGTCCTGACCCACGTCCCTTTCCCATATAATAGCCCCCTTTTTCCTCCTCTCCAAAAACCAAAAAAACACACACACACACAGAGTTGGTGTGTAAATTCATCATCTACAATAAAGCACAAAAACAGGTCAACTGCCTCCCGCACCCGTCAAAAAAACTTCTAAATCATTTCAACAGCTTTATATATAAAAATAAAAAGATCAGATCTGAATTATAGGTAGATATGGAGAGTTATTTGAATGATAATTTTGAAGTGAAAGCTAAAAACTCATCCGAAGAAGCTTTGGAGCGATGGAGGAAGCTCTGTTGGTTAGTTAAAAATAAGAAACGAAGGTTTCGTTTCACTGCGAACCTCTCGAAGCGTTTCGAAGCTCGCGCTATTCAACGATCTAATCTGGTAGTTTTTTTTATAACTATTGTTAGTTAGTTAGTTATGTTATGATGCTTTATAGCTGTGTAGTTTGTTACAGTAGTTTATTTGATTTAACTTTAGGAGTGACGTCACGATTTATCGATTTTTATTTGTTTTGATGTTGATGTGTTACTTATTGTGTTGAGTTTAATGTGAATCTGGTGAAGTATAGTTGAGGCGATTTGACTATAGGAGTAACGCGACTATTTGTTGAATTATATGTCACAAACTAAAGGTTTAGGTACTCCAAAAATAGAAAAATTAGTGACGATTGTATATAGATTTATTTTAAAGTGTTTAGTTTAATGTGAATCTGCTATAGTATAGCTGTGTTGTTGATTTGGCTATAGGAATGATGTAACGATTTGTTGAGTTCTATTTGTTTTACTGTTGCGTTAGTTATAGTTTTGTTTTGTTGTTAATCGATCACCTTTTTTTCTAAAACTTTTTATTGTTAGTTAGTTATGTTATGTTGTTTTATTATGCTTAGTTTAATGTGAATCTGGTGATGTATAATTAGTGTGAGTCGACTTGGCTATAGGAGTAACGTAACTGTTTGTCGAAATCTGTATTTAAGCTTTTAGGTACTCTGAAATTAGAAAAAAATTGTGACGATTGTATGTGAATCTGGTGTAGTTTAGTTGTGTTGAGTTGATTTGGCTATAGGAATAATGTAACGATTTTGATGATATTTATTTGTTTACTGTTTATTCATATCTGGTGAAGTTTAGCTGTGTTGTTGATTAGTTGAGTTGATTTGGATTTAGGAATTACGTGATGAGTTGTTGACTTATTGACGTAACAAGCTTATGGTTTAGGTGCTTCCGAGATCAGATAAATTAGCGACCTAGTTTATAAGCTAGTAGAGCTCTCTCTTATTGTAGTTACTGCTTGATTTAGTGTTATGTTGTTTTATTGTGCTGAGTGAATTTGGTGATCGAGTTGATTTGGCTTTATGAATACAGTAACCGTTTGTAGTTATGTATACTTATGTAATGAACGTAAGGTTTACTCCGAAAATAGAAAAAATATTGGATAGATTTCCCTCTCATCGTGTTCTAGTTTAATGTGAATCTGGTGAACTCTATATATTTTTAAATAACATTATGATTACACGTAGCGGTTTATGGATTTATATCTAGGAACAAACATAACGTCTAGGTACTCTGGTAATGAGGAAATTCGTATTTTAAATGCAATAAAATTTGTTGGATTGTTAAGAGAGACAAGCTTTCATTTGTTAACTATATATCACTATTTGTTGATTTGTACTCCGGTAATGGGCTGATTAATAACTTAGGCTTCATGAACTCAGCTGATGAAGTTTACTGTAGAGATAACTGTGAGATGATAAATGGATGTAAGATCTAATAGGTCTAAAATTTTAAGAAGCTTTCTGTAACTAGTAGTAGTAATTATTAGTCTCTAATCTGGTTGTTTATTATTTGTGAATTATGCTGTGATGTTGCGGCGTTACTTATTAGTTCGAGTTGTGTTGTTAATTGACTGAGTTGATTTGGCTTCAGGAACAACATAACGATTTGTCGATTTCTATTTGTGTAACAAACTTAAGGCTTAGGTACTCTGGAAATAGAAAAATTCGTGATCTTGTTTAATCATCTTTCATGTTTGTATCTGTTTTACTGTTCGTGAATTTGTTTTATTATTTGTGAATTATGCTGTGATGTTGCGGCGTTACTTATTAGTTCGAGTTGTGTTGTTAATTGACTGAGTTGATTTGGCTTCAGGAACAACATAACGATTTGTCGATTTCTATTTGTGTAACAAACTTAAGGCTTAGGTACTCTGGAAATAGAAAAATTCGTGATCTTGTTTATAAACTCTGCAGCATTGTATAGAGCTAAGTGTTTGCAACCACGATTTGACGAATAAGCCTTTGATTTAGTTGACTGACTTTATAGTAAAGATATCCATGAGATGATGAATGGATCTAGCTTTTATAGGACTTAAATTCAATAAGCTTCTCGTCAGTAGTAAGTACTAATATATGGCTTGTAAGGAATCTGTGGCGGTAACCGAAATACCATGATAGGTTTAATTGCTGGTTAACTTTGCGTTGTAATAATTTATATGGAGCTTGTTTTGTTGTAATTTTTGGATTAGGTTTATATATTAGAATGAAGATATACTTATTGGTTTGGTATGTTTCCTGTTTGGATATGATGCTACTAGGAGTGCTCAAGTGATTAAAACTTGCTTAGGGTAGGTCTTAGTTCAAATTGCTTATGTACTAAATGATCACTGTGGATATGTCATTGGATGGGCCATTGCTGCATATCACTGGCTGGGTAGAAGGGTAGACAATCTCATCTAGCATCTCTTTTAGATTCTTTTTTCGGGACTATATTGGCTATTTTCTATATGATCCTGGCCTGTCTGTTCTGGTAATATTTGTAACATATATTTTGATCTGAGTTATATATCTGAAGAAATATCTTCTTGTGCTACAATTTTGTATAATTCTGCTTGATGCTATCCAAGCTCTGTTACTGTGGATATATGTGTTTATATAGGACTCTAGTTGCCATTTATAACCAGCATGCATAGTTTTTCTGTGGATGTATTGCTTTAATGCCTATTCAGTTGTGCATTCCAACTGTTACACTGTCTTAAGGCTCCTTGTATTCTTACATTTCATTTAAATTTGTAGGAGAGTCTAAGAACGTTGATGCTGGTTTCACATGCGGCAATCCAATTTCTTAATGGTATGTATCTCGACAATATATTGAAAGTTCTACCTTGCATTATTGTAGTAGTTTTCATGTTAATATATATATATATATATATGTGAATGTATCCAGGTATAACCTACAGTGTACCCGAGGAAGTGAAAGCTGCAGGATTTCAAATAGGCCCTGATGAATTAGGATCAATAGTTGAAGGCCGCAACTCAGAGAAGCTGAAAGCTCATGATGGTGTTGAGGGTATTATGAAAAAGATCTCTACATCAACTACCAGTGGAATTCCTACTTCAGAGGATAAAATTAATCAAAGGAAAAACATATATGGAATTAATCAGTTTGCTGAAAGCCCATCTAAAGGTTTCCTAGTTTACGTGTGGGAAGCCCTTCAGGACACAACCCTCATGATACTCGGTTTTTGTGCCTTTGTATCTTTAGTTGTAGGCATTCTCACAGAAGGGTGGCCGAAGGGTGCACATGATGGGCTTGGGATTGTTGCGAGCATCCTGTTGGTAGTATTCGTCACTGCCACAAGTGACTATAGACAGTCTTTACAGTTCAAAGATTTGGATAAAGAGAAAAAGAAGATTACCATTCAAGTTACTAGAAATGAATGCAGACAAAAGATCTCGATATATGAGCTCCTTGTTGGTGATATTGTTCATCTTGCTGTTGGTGATCAGGTCCCTGCAGATGGAATTTTCGTTTCTGGTTTTGCCTTGCTAATTAATGAATCAAGTCTAACAGGGGAAAGTGAGCCAAGAGTCGTAACTGCTGAGAATCCCTTTCTCTTATCTGGAACGAAAGTTCAAAACGGTTCATGTAAGATGGTTGTTACTACTGTTGGAATGAGAACCCAATGGGGTAAGTTAATGGCAACTCTTAGTGAAGGCGGAGATGATGAGACCCCATTGCAGGTTAAACTGAATGGAGTAGCAACAATTATTGGGAAGATTGGGCTATTTTTCGCCGTTATTACCTTTGCTGTTCTGGTTCAAGGACTATTTGTGCGGAAGATGGAAGAAGGGTCCCATTGGATTTGGTCTGCAGATGATGCGATGGAGATGCTTGAATACTTTGCCATTGCCGTTACCATTGTAGTGGTTGCAGTGCCGGAGGGTTTACCATTAGCAGTGACACTAAGTCTTGCATTTGCTATGAAAAAGATGATGAATGATCGAGCTCTCGTTCGCCACCTGGCAGCTTGTGAAACCATGGGTTCTGCCACTAATATCTGTAGTGACAAGACAGGGACACTAACTACAAATCACATGACACTTGTAAAAGCTTGGATTTGTGGGGAGACCCGTGAAGTAAATGGGTCTATGGGGGCATCAACTTTTTGTTCTACAATTCCTGACTCTGTTGTTGGAATGTTAGTGGAATCTATCTTTACCAATACCGGTGGAGAGGTGGTCAAGACTGAGAAGAACACTACTGAAATTCTTGGTTCACCCACTGAGACTGCTCTTTTGGAATTCGGTCTCATGCTTAAAGAAAAGCAAGCAGAGCTTCAAGCATCTAAGTTGGTCAAAGTCGAGCCGTTTAATTCTGAAAAGAAGCGTATGGCAGTAGTTTTAGAACTCCCTGATGGATGTTTCAGGGCCCACTGCAAGGGTGCTTCAGAGATAATTTTAGGTGCATGTGATAAGGTCTTGAATGCGAGTGGTGAGGTTGTTCCCCTTGACGAAAAGTTAAACAATCAACTAAAAGATACCATTGAAGTATTAGCCAATGAAGCTTTGCGAACTCTTTGCCTTTGCTATAAGGAAATGGGAACTGAATTCCATGAAAAAGATCCAATTCCCTTTGAGGGCTATACTTTAATTGGAATTGTGGGTATTAAGGATCCTGTTCGTCCAGGTGTTAAGGAATCTGTTGCAATCTGTCGATCTGCCGGTATTACTGTACGAATGGTTACAGGTGATAATATACACACCGCAAAAGCAATCGCTAGGGAATGTGGGATATTAACCGATGATGGAATAGCCATTGAAGGTCCAGACTTCCGTGAAAAGACTGAGGAGGAGTTGTTTAAAATCATTCCTAAAATTCAGGTGCTTCTGCATTCCTTTACATCATTTGCTTTTTTCTGTGCACGTATTTAAGAGAATGGGGACTAGTTAAGTGATTAATATTTGTGTTTTTTTTTTGCATCCTACAAGGTTATGGCCAGGTCTTCTCCAATGGATAAGCATACACTTGTGAAACACTTGAGAACTACTTTTCAGGAAGTAGTTGCAGTGACAGGTGATGGTACAAATGATGCCCCAGCACTTCATGAAGCAGATATCGGGCTTGCAATGGGAATAGCAGGGACAGAGGTAATGCTTTACTATTTCCACACACCTTTTACTATTTCCACACACCTTTTAGATAAAATTGCTATTCAAATCCACGACACCAGTTCCAATAATCTATCATTGTCATATCTTGACTTTAAATTATTCAGGTGGCCAAAGAGAGTGCTGATGTGATCATTCTAGATGATAACTTCTCTACAATTGTGACCGTGGCCAAGTGGGGTCGCTCAGTTTATGTTAACATTCAGAAATTTGTTCAGTTCCAGCTGACGGTCAATGTTGTTGCGCTAATCGTCAACTTTTCTTCTGCCTGTCTGACAGGTAATCAATCATGCAATGATCCCTTACAACTTCTACAGTTCACTGTTCTATATATCTTTTTTTTTGGGCAAACTGTTCTATATATCTTAGTTTTTTAATTCGTTACATGGTTGCAGGAAGTGCTCCTCTGACTGCTGTTCAGCTACTGTGGGTTAACATGATCATGGATACACTAGGAGCACTTGCGTTAGCCACTGAACCTCCTACTGATGAGTTAATGGAGCGTACACCTGTTGGAAGGAAAGGGAACTTTATAACAAATGTTATGTGGAGGAATATCATGGGACAATCATTATTCCAATTTGTTGTAATATGGTTCCTTCAGACCCGAGGAAAGGCAGCTTTTCACCTTGACGACTCAGACTCTGATTTGGTTCTGAACACACTTATCTTCAACTCGTTTGTCTTCTGTCAGGTCAGTTCAAAAACTCTTTTTCCTAAAATAAAAAGTCTTCCAGGTATATGTTATAATTGTGCTGTTTTGAAATGTGCAGTTGTTCAATGAGATTAGCTCCAGAGAGATGGAGAAGATAGACGTGTTTAAAGGGATAATGAAAAATTACGTGTTTCTGGCTGTTGTAACTTCCACCGCCATCTTCCAGATCATTATTATCGAATTCTTGGGTACCTTTGCAAACACAAGTCCTCTTACCCTCCCCCAGTGGTTTGCAAGTGTCGTCATTGGTTTTCTAGGTATGCCCATTGCTGCTGCCGTTAAGATGATCCCTGTTGGATCCAGATAGATATATCATGTTCAGAAACAGGATGGACCTCATCTTTTTCATACATTTGTGTCCAAAACCTTGATACAGTTAGAAATTGAAGCATATTAAGAGCAGAAATTTTGTAAACATAATCCTTTCATGTTACATAGTTTGCTTAAGGGTTTGGTAACTAAAATTAGTATGATCATTTTTTGGTTTGTAAAATTGACCTGTTAGCTTTTATAATTCAGTGTCATTGCATGCTTTTATCTTGTAATTTGGTTTGACGAGGTGTTCCCTGATTGGTCTCTCGCCCTTGTGCCTTTACAAAGGACTGACTCCTACAACTTCACCCGGGAGTTATTACATGCTTCGTTTGACAGTTAACTTGATAACGATGAGAGTTAACCTTAGGTCATAATGTAGATGTAATAAAGCAGAGATTGCATAAAGATTTTGATGGCTTTTGACAAACTGACAATTGGACTTTGAAGCTAACACACGACTTGATACCGATGCATCATCTAAATTCTAGCTACACATGATTGGAGATGCTCTTTATAACATGTTTGAAAATGCGCATATATCAAAATCTTTCATAAGCATTGGCTCAATACTCAAATTTTTGAAATACCATTCAGATATTTTGAATCCTTATCTATACTATATAAAATGGAAAAATGGTCAAAGTGGAAAAAGTGAAAAATGTTGAAAGTTGAATGTTGAAAACATGGTCAATGGAGAGAGAAATAAATAATATAATTAATACTCTTATTAAAACACCCCATTACTTAAAAGTACAATAATTTATTCACATTGTACACCCAATTAAAAGCACATCTACCAAATTAAAAACAACCAATTGAAACCGATACCGGGTTGACCCGTTGAAACCGATACCGGGTTGACCTGTTGAAACCGATACCGGGTTGACCCGGGACTCTTCAAACCCGGCGGGCTGACCCGGTTTAATTTGACATTTTTCGACCCAACCTATCGGTTTGACTCGGTTTAAATCGACTGTTTTTTATCGAAACGGTTCAACCAGTTGAACCACCCGGGTGAAATCGGGTTTCAAATTTGACAAAATTATATGAGAAATGATGAAGTAGTTGTGGAACCCGTGACAATTTTTTGAAAGGAGAGACCAAGTAATTGTAGTTTTGGTTTATTTTGCTTTGACACATGTAATTTGTCATTTGTATAATGTTATTTTAAAAAATGTTGCTCTTGCACCATTTAAGGGACTAGCATATATGAATCGTCGTTTAAAAGTTAATATATATTGTATAGCCATTTGTTCAGTGTATCAATAATGTTATGTAAGTTTATTAAAATCACAAAAAATAAATAGTATTGTTATCTTTAGCGATAATTATTTGTACCTCAAACAAATAGCTTTGAACAATGCATAAATATCTATACAAATTGATAGTACAAAATAATCTTATATGGTGATATCCAATTTGCAAAGTTACAATTTTAAAAGCTACACACCAAATGATAAACGTTACACATGTAAAAAAAATAGTTATCACTGCCTAAATTACTGACAAAACAAGAAAAAACGGTCACACATGTTGGCTATACCTCTAAAGTACAATATAATATTGCCAACTACATAATACCGTTGCTTTTTGTAATGCTTGAATCTATTATTACTAAAAATCTTAATAACTTAAAACAATCCTATTAGAAAATATACTCACACACTTAGATCGACTCCACATAATTTTTTAAAAAACTATATATTTATGCTGCTATGCAACCACGCGCATCAGAATTGTAGTTATTCGAAAACGATTCTCTAATGCTACAAATACAGTTTGTTGAAAGAAACTTATGGGTCATCGGAACTTTGCAGAAAACTAGACATCGCTGCCGCTAGGCGCGGGTACTCGTCTAGTGTACTATATTGGTGTTACGGCCGACGATTGTTAAATTTAAAATCAACTAGGAAGTAAGTATGTGGAATTCCGAACCCGTAAAGTGAATCAACACACTCGTGCACGTATAGAACCAAACGTTTAAGTTTATTGATTAAGAATGAGGGGGTGAGCGACCAACTCCAACAAGGAAAGGTATAGGGCTGAAAACCATGTCACAGTCAACCATGATACTTGCCTTCAAAGGCAAGTAATATATTTCTAATTTAAGCTAAACAATTGACCCTCAAAACTAGATTACATTACAACTAGCTACCTCTGATTATTATCATTAATAGCTAACATATTAAGAAGAGAACACAAGTAATTAAATAACGAAACAATATTAAATACAAAACCATCGAGAGTTTCAAGATAATCACTTTTATATATTTATATTATTTTTGCCTATGTGTATAAGTTAAAGTATGCCTAAACAAAATTGTGACATTTGTTTAATTCAAATGTCAAAGAGAACAAAAAAAACTTTCAATAACATGCGTCAATTATAAAATGCATTACACATATGTTTAAGCATTCTATCAACTTTTTTGAGATTCGTTATTAAAAATTTACCAACACAAAAAATAAACAGTGAAAAATGTTATATGCCATAAAATAATTTGATATTGATATTATGGAAAGATGTATAAATAAATATTGTAACAAAAATATAAAAATATTGATTACAAAATAAATTTGTTTAAAAATAAATAAAGAACCGATTAATAACAAAATACAAATAAGCAATATCAGCAAATGCGTGATAATTATGCCGAAATATGTGCTCCTTGTAGCCCAAGGCTTACATACACACTATAAATAACGAAACCGTATGAATTTATTCCTCATTGCAAAACGCAAGACGCAAATTAGTTTCGTTAAGGTTTAAGTTCGTAAAAGCAGAAGAAGAATTTTCAAAGCTGGCTGTACAAGTTTTAGCAATGGATCAAGTTATGCTTCAAAGGATGCCGTTTGGTTTTTATCATTGTAAGTTTCTTGTGCATCTTTATAACTAATTAAAATATATGTTAATGTTCTTGTCTATGTTATGCATATATATATATACATATATCGGTCATGTTTTATTGGGTGCATTTGATTTCTTATGTCTTGCACGAATTTGATTTTGCTTGTCGATTCATCTCATTGTTTAATTTAACATAGGGCAACTCGGTTAAACACATTATCGAAGAGATATCATCACTTTTATGAACATTAATTGATCAGATATGGTCGTGAAACGAGAACTAAAATCAAGACTGAGATGACACAATATACAACCGACCTAATAACGTTTTAGTATCCAGCACTTTTTTTCATCAAATTTTAGATATATCTTTATGTAGAGTTTCTTGTAACTTAAGGCTTAAGTAGAGAAAAGATAAATATATTCATGTATTGACTCGCAATAGGATTTAACAAAATACTACTAAAATAAGAGTATTATCAATGTTTTGTAATTTACCCGGTTGAGTGAGTTGTATACTCTCGGAGTTTTTTTTTCCGAAAGCCGGTTCTGGTAAGTCAATTTGTCAACGATTCAACCGATTGAACGAGCCGGCTCCACCTATTTTACCAAAAAGGTTGCTAAAAATATGCAAAATTGACAATGATAAAAAGTCAAATACGCATAAGGAAGGAAAGTGGTCATGAAGTTTGCGGCTGAATTGAATTCCTAGTCAAACACATAAGTAGGGCCCACAAACCAAAATCTAACACGATGATGAGGCACTGTTACAGATCTATAAGTAACCTCTAAATAATCAACGGTCAGGATGTATTCATACTATTTGGGTCTCATATTTCCCACACGCTACACGAATATTCCTCACCACTCAACCTGAATATTACGTTCTTCCTTCCTTCGGTCGACAAAATATATATATAAGTTTAACACATTTTATGTATCTTATTAACGGATATTAGTATATGCTCATAACATATTCATTCTCCTCATTTGTTCTTTAGAAACATTGTTGTTCATAGTTATAAAGTTTGCTTTTCTTTTTAACGGTGTTGGTCACCAATGGGTAAACAACGTAAGTACCCCTTCTTGTTGATTATTTGTTTATGTTGCTACTAGGGAATTATTGATTTTAATTGAGGTGATTAGTTATGCATGCATAACTAAAGTAATACAAATACCAAACATCGTTTTTAATCAGCAAAATATGCATTTAGTAAGAGTTTAGGCCCTTAAATAGGAAATACTAAAGACCCTTTAAGTTGGAGTTTTGATTTTTGGTGTTTGGTTTTGTAGGTAATTCGCAGCGTAAGAATGCTGCAATGCTGGATAGTGATGACACGGATAGCGTGTGTTCATCATCGTCAACGGTTCGGTCTGATTTTGTTGGAATGATGGGGTCTCCTGCTGAGGAGCCCCAGCTTAATAAGGAAAGTGTGTTGGATCAGAGTTTAGATGCTTTGTATGAAAAAAGGTAGTTGTTCTGTTCCTTAAATTCGTGTATGCGGTTGTTTAGTTGTTATGTTGGATGAAGAATTGTTTGGTTGTTATATCTTATATTGATTGATTAGTGCTATTTCAAAAAACGTAATTGTGAACCTCTAGTTAGGGATATTTAGTATTGATTAGGTTGGTTTATGCGACTTTGAACTGCAGTCCTAGTGCTGATTATCTCTATTGCCGGAAAAACAGAATTGGAATTTGTTTTGCCATATAGAGTGGATTTTGGATGCTTTAGATGTATTAAGCTGTCTTATTAAAAATATGATTAAATTTGTTGTTTTTGGCGTGTAAAGGGGATCCACGAGGGAGAAGGCTTTGGAGGATATAATAGAGGCTTTTAATAGCAGCTTGCCACACGAGTTTGTTGAAAAGAAGTAAGTGTTTCTCTGTTTTCATATGTTGAGCTTTATTAGTATCTTGTTGAAACTAAACTTGTGTTGACGATATCTATTTGTCACCATAGATATGCAACATTGCTGCATCAATGTCTGAATTCTGTAAAGAAGGGGTCTTCAAAAGAGATAGCTCTAGCATCGCATGTCATTGGTATGTAACTTAGTTATTCGTTTCTATGTAATTAATATTTAATAGTTGAGCTAGGTCTCTAAACGGTGTTGTATCTGTGTAGGATTACTGGCTCTAACTGCTGGCTTGGGTGAGAAAGCAGCAGAAATATTGGAAGATTCGGTCACTCCCATCTCAGAAGCTCTGAGATCTCGTTCTGAAGCAAAAAAGCTAGAATCGGTATATATACATCCACTAGTGTAATTTATTTATGCTTGCAATTTAATTTTTATTTCATCTTATTTTGGCTTGCACTAATCTGAAGTTATTGGAGGGGTTGGCTGTGATTGCTTTTGTTGGTGGAAATGAACCCGAAGAAACTGAAAAATGTATGCAACTTATGTGGCAAGTGGTTCACCCGAAACTTGGTCCAAATGTATGTGTCTCTTCATATTTATTATTATCAATCAATCGTTCCTAAATTCTAGGATATGTTGACTAAAAGATGTATTATTATTATCAATCAATCGTTCCTAAAGTCTAGGATATGTTGACTAAAAGATGTATAAATCTCAGGTTGTTGCCACTAAGCCATCACCAGCAATAATAACAGCAGTCGTATCTGCTTGGTCATTTCTTCTTACTACTATGGAAGGATGGACACTTGATCCTAAACTGTGGCAAGAGTGAGTATATTTCTTTAGCCCCTCTACCCTTTTTTCTTTTAGTTTGTACACGCTAACTTGTAAACTCCTACTTTGCAGGAGTGTTTCCTATCTTTCTACACTTTTGGACAAGGATGACAGATCTGTTAGGATTGCGGCTGGTGAAGCCCTTGCGTTGATATATGAGATGGGAAATTTGGAGAAGTTTTGTGGTGGTTCTAAAGGCGACAATGACAGCTCGGTTAAAGATGCTGCACATATACATGGTTTTAGAAAAAAAATCTTGAATCAAGTTCGTGACCTTTCTGCTGAGGCGGGTGGAAAAGCAATTGCTAAGAAGGATCTCAATAATCAACGCAATACTTTTAAAGATATTTTGGAATTTCTTGAGGTACTTCTCAATCCTTCTTTTGAAATGATTTGTATACATGCAACCCGATGTTTATAATAGTTTTTGTTTGATATATAATTAGGACGGTTATGCTCCTGAAACCTCAGTTAAGATTGGCGGGGGGTCGCTTACTACATTAACTTGGTCCCAACTAATCCAGTTAAACTATATGAAGAGATTTCTCGGGGGAGGATTCGTGAAGCACATGCAGGTTCGTTTGTTAACATATTATAAGTTTGTTATGTATGTTTAGTACATAGTATGACAGTTGCAAAATGCTTTTGAACTCGCTGTTAGAAAAAGTGAAGTTACAAGGCAATTGGAATTGTTATGAACCGACTTATATGCATTTTTATCGAGTATTAATGATTGATTTTATATGAGCAGGGAAATGAATTCCTTCATGAAGTGTTCAACTTTACACCAAAGACAAAGTCTCTTTCAAGAGAGGACCGTGTATCCGGGATAGACAAGGTTTGTGCATTCTCTTAGTAACCTAAGTTCATTGCAATCCATCTAAGTTACAATAGAAATCTTATTGCATTATGGTTATATGTTCCTTACAACTCTGTTCTATATTTCAGAGGATGTATAGATCTCCAAATTCGATTCTCAACAAGGCAAGGACCCAGTTTATGACCAAGCAGCGAATGATGTCTCGGGTAGGCCAAGTTCTTAATTCTCCAAATGCTTTATGTTTTATTTTTTGCACGTTCATTTAAAAATGGTAAAACTGTTCTAACATATATATTTTGGGATTTCAGGATAGAAATGCCGGGCACTATGCATCTGACTTAGGCGATGAGTAAAGGTTGCAGCCTCACACGTGCTGCATATATGGAACCTCATTGTCATCGTTATCCATTTAATATTTGAATTACAAAACAAAGCATATGTTTGGTTAGTGAAAGTTTAGGGATTCATTTGTGTAATTACATTGAAACCTTCAATTTATTAATGCATTATTCTTATTCAAACTGTTATGCATCTTTATGCATTTGTGTTTGAAACCAAACATGATCCTGCTTAGATTGATCTTTGGTTTTGTTCCTTCTCAAGATTCAGTTATTTAACACAACAAATTGTACTAAACATTATCTGAGGATTTGAGAACATTTTTTTTTCCTAGTCTTGTGATCTAAACCTGCTCTATAGTTTAGTATTTTTTTTTTTTACTATAATTACATTTATCAGTTGGTTCCACGATGTCATTAAACATCATCTCAACAAATTGTATTAAACACTAATTCGGTCAGCAACTTGTTAGCTAGTGTGACCTCCGCTGCAAGTTCTCTCCGTAGTCGTCTAATGATAGTTCGTCTAACTTCATTTGGTTCATCACCATTATGAGATGATAGTTGAGAGAGTTAAAAGTTGTGTGGGTAAAAGTAGTGTGTATTGAAAATTGAAAGTTGTGTGTATTGAAAATGAGATTTTAGTGAATATATATAGGGTAGAAAGGCAAACGAATTGTCAAATCATGTCATATTTCGCATAAAATTTTAAACTTTCATGACATTGTCATTTAGTTGTCATATCAACGTGTATAAAAACTAAAAAGCAAATTAATTGTCAAATCATGTTATATTTCGCGTAAAATTTGAAGTTTTCACGACATTATCATTGAGTTGTCATATCAATATGTGTAAAAAGCAAATGAATTGTCAAATTATGTCATATTTCGTGTAAAAATTTTAAGCTTTCACGACATTGTCATTGAGTAGTTATATTCATCTCAGTACTTAATTGAATTTTCATGGACTTGTCCCTCCTTTACATATTTCGTGTAAAATTTTAAACGACATAGGACCATTTAAAAAAGAAGACCTAACATTTATCCCGAACCTTAACCCCGTTACAAGGCACAATTCCTCCCTGCCAAACTGTATCTCAAGATCATGATCATCTAGCTGGTAAGTGAAAGGTACAATCTCCGTGTCTCCCTCTACACGCTCCACTTGGCGACTACTAAAATAGTGTATTAAAATACAATCCTCTTAGGAATCATCTAAATCTAACAACGAACCAAAATACATGTTCCTAAATAATTTATCCTTGAGGTGTTCCTAAATTTATTTCTAATACCATAATCCTAGAATAACAAAAACATAAAACTATATATTACTCCACATATACATAACAAATAAACGATAATGATAATGGAACAAAAAAAATATTATACCTCCATATTCACCGCCAATAAAACTAGTAAAGAACTGCTGTCACCACCAACTAAGTCACCACCGCTGTCACAAACCGCCATCACCACCAACGTCACAACCACCAAACAACCACTTCACCACCGCCCGAGACCATCACGTCACAAACCGCCTTCAATGCAGATTCACCACCATGTCACCAACCAACATCACCACCAACATCACAACAACCACCATCACCACACAACCAACGTCAACAACCACCGTCACCACTAACGTCAACAAAACTGTCACCACCACAACACAACCACGTCACTACCACAAAAACCCACCAACAAAGTCACCACCACCACAGAACCATCACCACTTCACCAACCACCGTCACCACCAACATCACCAAAACTGTCACCACCACCACACAACCACCGTCACCACCAACGTCACCAAAACTGTCACCACCACCACACAACCACGTCACCACCACAAAAACCCACCAACTATGTTTTTTCAGAGCTTTTACCTCTTCATCTGCAAACCATGTCTGCAGAAGAAGAGGTACATTTAAGCTCTTAATCTACAAGAAGAATACCGTTTGTTTTTTTATGCTATTGAAGTACTTCTTTCCTTTTTCTTCTTTTGTTTTTCTTTTTTAAAACAGATGTGGAAAAAAGAGGAAATTCAAATAAATGGAAAAAAGAGAAAATTTATGTCTGCATAGTAGAAGAAGAAAGAAGTGATTTTAGCCTCTTATGTCTGAAAAAAAACAAACGTCTTCAACAAAATTATCTGCGCGCCTGCAGACAAAAGAGACAAATAAGATCTTCTTTTGAAAAAACAAACAAGGCCTAAGTCACCACTCACCACCACCACAAAACTGTCACCACCACAGGACCACCAACACCTTAGTTTTAATATCACCACCTCTAAAACACCAAAAACTTTAAATCTTGATATGCTTTTGTGAAGATTTTCCCATTGAATACAAAAACTATAAATCTTAACATACCACATTCAAACTAATGGATAGGTTGAATACAAAAATCCGATAGAATTGTCATTCCATTTGATTTTCCGGTCATTCCAACAAATTTCGCTATTTCCTGATGCCATTAATGTTGATGCGTATATTCTTAATGTGATTTAATGTGATGAAGATCGGGTGTCATTTTACGCAATCAAGTGGGCTATTTTGGTAAAAGCAAAAAGTTGAGTCCTCTGCATATCAACTGATCGTAAAAGGGGACTCGCAAGTAAAAATCACTGTAGTAAAGTAGGTTTATGATCATTATTTCATAACTTACCACATTATGAAATATAGCAAAAATGACCATAATTAATCAAGAATCAGCACAAATATTTTGGGTAACATACATTGTCATTTCACTTGCAATAAGCAATTACATTATACTAGTACTAAACACCGAAAAGAACACGAACATGGAATTCTGCATTTTATTCAGAAAATAATCACTAACAACTGAGAATTTTCTTTCACAGGCTTCGGCGAGTTTTCAAATGACCACAAACCTGTAAATGGTACAGCAAAAGCTTCGATAACTGCCTTCCATCCATGCTTATTCATGTGACCGCGTGCTTCATCAGCTCCTAACGCAGAAACTGCTTGAAGTATGGAAAGGTAAATTAGTACAATAGCGGCTATAGTCGAGAGTGATACCCATATATTTCAAAAATACTCGTGTTTCAGTATTGCTAGATAATGATGCAAAAGATTATCACAATGGTGATTAATCTCCCGAAGAACATCCTGTAAATACGAATCATAACCAGCCCCAGCTACCTCTTTACACAAGTTATTTACTAAACTTGCAGCATGTTTGTTTCCACCCAAATTATGCTGCACAACGCCTGCATAATGAAGCAATTCTATATCCTTAGAAGAGTTGATCAACCTATCTAAAAAGAAGATATTATTGGTCCCTAACGTGTATGATTTGAGTCGATATGAAATATGCAAACAATAACAATAAGAACTTTGAATAACTAATCGTCTAACTTCTGTAACGTTACAAGTATGTACGTATTTATACTAAACGAAAGGGCACATTTCCCAAACGTTGCAACGGTTAGGAGGTAACCGTTTTTTGGCGGTTACAACCGTTTTCCATAACTACTTTCTATAACTACTTGGCGGTTAAGTAACTGCCATCAACCGCTATTCGGTTGGTATCTTTAAAACGAGCAAGTATGGTCCTTTGAGTTAGAAGCAATGGCGAGATTATTAGTTTACAATCTCCTCCTTAATCTTGATCGTTGCTTCGTCCTAAGTCTTGAACTCCGAGCATTTGTCGCATAGTCACGAACTTGAGTCTTGGTAATGCTTTTGTTAAGATATCTACTCTTTGTAGTTCTCCACTTACGTGTTCCACTTTGATATGACCATTCTCTACGCATTCACGAATGAAGTGATAGCGAATGTCTATGTGCTTGCTCCTTCCATGAAAAACTGGGTTCTTTCCGAGTGCTATAGCTGATACGTTGTCAACTATAAGCGTTATCTTCTTTTCTTCTAATCCAGTTAATTCACCGAGTAATTGTTTTAGCCATAAGGCTTGACATTCTGCTGCAGTAGCTGCCATGAATTCTGATTCACATGATGAGAGTGCTACTGTTGGTTGCTTCTGAGTACACCAAGTGATAGGTGACTCTCCAAAGTAAAATACTATTCCAGTAGTTCCTTTTCCTTGATCTGTATTGATTCCATAACTACTGTCACTGTATCCTGTAATCTTGCAGCCGCCTTCTTTTTTGTATATTATTCCATGGTCTTTCGTGCCTTTGATGTATCGGATTACTTGTTTACTGCCTTCAGGTGATGATCCTTTGGGTCTTGTATAAATCTGCTGAGTAGTCCGACTGAGTAACTAAGATCTGGTCTTGTATGTAGTAAGTATCTGAGACTTCCAATTAGGCTTCGGTAGTAAGTTGCGTCAACTGGGTTTCCATCTTCCGCCTTGACCAACTTAGTGCCGGGATCCATCGGTGTCTTTGTGTCATTACTGTCCGTCATGCTTGTCTCTTTTAAGATCTTGTTAATGTATCCAGTTTGCTTGATCGTAATCTCTCCTCCTGTCTGTGTAACTTCTATCCCAAGGTAATATGCTAGCAATCCTAAGTCGCTCATTTCAAATTTATCTTCCATCTGGGATTTGAACAAGTCTACTTCCTTCTTTGGAGTGCCCGTGATTATTAAATCATCTACATAAACTCCAACGATAAGTGTAGAAGTCTTGCTTCTCTTTGTGTAGACTGCTTGTTCGAGATTACATTTCTTAAAGTCTAAGGACTTCAAGATTTGGTCAAGCTTCACGTTCCAAGCTCTAGGTGCTTGTCTTAAGCCATACAGAGCTTCAGTTAGCTTGTAGACTTTTCCAAGGTTTCCTTGTTGAATGAAACATTCAGGTTGTGTAACATAGACTTCTTCCTTCAATTCTCCATGTAAAAACGTTGATTTTACATCTAAGTGGTGTACTTGCCATCCATGATACGCTGCTAGTGCTAATATTAATCGAACTGTCTCTATCCTAGCAACTGGTGCAAACACCTCATCGAAGTCTATTCCTTGTTCTTGTACATAACCTTTTGCTACTAATCTAGCGTTATACTTTATGATCCTTCCTTGTGCATCTCTCTTGGTTTTATAAACCCACTTGAGTCCTATTGCCTTCTGATTTTCAGGCAATGTGGTGAGGGTCCATGTGTTGTTTTTGTTAATTGAATCTAATTCAATTTCCATGGCCTCAATCCACTTCTCATCTTTTGATGTTTCCTTGTAATTACGGGGTTCTTCTTCTGTGAAGAATAAGCTTGGTGCTTCTACTTCACGTGCAGTTTGGTAAATTTCCATAATATCCTTTAAACCTTGTATAGGTCTTTGATCAAATCTAGGATCTGAGCTTTCGAATGAACTTATGGTAGCTTCTTCTTCATTTTCTGAGTTAGGGTTGAAAGTGTATGATGGTGGTGTGATTGGTGAGGGTGGATCTGGTATAGGTTCTTGTTCTTGATACGTGTTATCAGTATTTTCTATGTTGACTGGTGCAGGATTATCATAGTCAACTCCATTTACTACAAAGCTAGTCCAAAACGTATCTTCTGTGTCTGTATCCTCTTCATTGTTGTTCCAATCCCACGGTTTCGTTTCCATAAACTTCACATCCCTACTAACATGTTTCTTCTTTCCTACTGGGTCATATAGCCTACATGTTTTTGATCCTTCTTCAACTCCTAAGTAAATCATTGGAATGCTTCTATCATCCAGCTTCTTCAAGTGAGGTATCGTTACCTTAGCATAAGCTGTGCATCCGAATATTCTTAGGTATTCTAGGTTTGGTTTTATGTTGTAGAGGGCTTCATATGGTGTTTTATCTATCAGGGCTTTTGTAGGTACCCTGTTGAGTATGTAAATGGCGTGCCTGACTGCTTCCGCCCAAAAAGTTAAGGGTAACTTCATCGCTTTCATCATACTCCTAGTAGTTGATAACACTGTCCTATTTCTCCTCTCTACTACACCATTCTGCTGCGGTGAGTATGGTGCTGTCAATTGTCTTTCTATTCCATTCTCCTTACAGTATTTGGTGAATTCATGTGATGTAAATTCACCTCCTCTATCAGTTCTTAGCATCTTAATTTTCAACTTCAACTTTGATTCAATCTTCTGTCTAAATTCCTTGAATGTGTTGAATGCTTGATCTTTCGAGTTTAGAAAGTAAGCCCACGTAAAACGTGTGCAGTCATCTACTAATAAGAAGATGAGCTTCTTTCCAGAGTGTGTGGCTGGACTTATGGGACCACAAAGATCTCCATATACTAAGTCCAACGGGTTCTTTGATCTGAATTTAGCTTGGTTTGGAAAAGGTGTTCTGATGTGTTTTCCTAATAAACATGCATCACAGATTTGTCCTGCATGGTTTATTCTAGGTATTCCGTCTACTAGACCTTTTCTTGTCATCTTGTCTATTGCATCAAAGTTCAGGTGACCTAATCTAGCATGCCATAACCATGCTTGGTCATCTACGTTTGCTAAGAGACATATAGGTGCTACTATATGTAATCTAATACTGTAAAGTCGATTCTTAGATCGTTCTACTTTCATCAACAACTTCTTATTCTTATCATACAAAGTCAGTAAATTTCCATCCATGATGATCTTGCAACCTATTTCAGTAAGTTGTCATAGACTAAGTATGTTACTCTTGAGGTTTGGAATGTAGTAAACATCTGAAATCATCTTCTGTTGTAGGTTTCTACATCCTAATAGTATTGAACCTCTACCTTTTATCTCCACATACGATCCATCTCCAAAACGAACGCGTCCAGTGATGCTTTCGTCAATATCCTTAAAATGGCCTTTGGTGCCCGACATATGGTTACTTGCACCATTATCTAAATACCATATGCTAGCATCTGTTGTAGCATATTTTCGGGTTTGTACTTGTTCTTCATTTAACAAGATTTCTTCAGTTTCTTGTGTTGCCATTAATAATGATGGTTCATCGTCTTCTAAGATAAGGTTTGATTGTTCCTGAGTTATTGGTGGACTTTTACAATTTCTCTTGAAATGTCCGGGTTTCCCGCAATTGTAACATTTCAAGTTCTTTTTATCCCACTCACCTTTATTCTTGTTGTGAGGTGAGTTTCCTCCATTCGAGTTATCTCTATTTCCCTTATTCTGCCAATTTCCTCGTGAATAGTTTGATCTACCCCTATATTTGGTAAATCGTTTCTTATTTCTAGAGTGTTCGCCTTGTGCGAATAATAGGTTATCTTGGCTTTCTACTTGTCCTCCCTTTCGGAGTTTTATTGTCTCCTCGAATGCCTTAAGTTTTCCTGCGATCTCATCAAACGTAATGTCATCGAGATCATTTGTTTGTTCTATGGATGCTACTATTTGAATGAACCTATCGGGTGTGGAATCTAATAGTTTTCGAACTAAAAGTTGTTAATACAAATATCGTCATTAAACGTTATTTATATTTTTGATCTTTACCTAAGTTTTGTTAACGACAAAAGTAAATTTAATTTGTATAAAAGCTTAAAACTTGTCAAGTTTAATAGATATTAAAACAAGTTTTTTTCAAACAATATATTCATCATTCAAGCATTTACATTTATGATTAGTAACATCTTGATATGACTCTAATCATTATGTATGATAATAGTTTTTAGAATGTGTTAGGTTCTTAAAACCAAACACTACTTAAGTACTTGCATATTTCTAAAAATAGAAATACAACATATGACATCATGTGATGCATCATGGAAATCATTGGAAGATTTCATTAGATATTTTGTGTGGATTTGTACTCTTCATATCTTGCACAATCTCACTTAGATAGAGTTGACTTTAGCAAAGATTTGATATCTTGGTCCGGACGGCGGTACCAAAATTGTACACGGGCGGAACCCTTTTAAGGGTTCCGCGGTCCGTGGACGCTCCCGTCCATTTTGGCTATAAATAGCAATGCCAAGCCAAGTAGTTTTTATCCCTTTCTAACATACTCTCATACATATCTTCTCTCTAACCTTTCTAACTCAGTTTCATATCATATTAGTGATCTCTTTTGTAGCAAAGAAGATCAAGTCACATTCAAGCTTCAAACGAGAAGTTGGAAGTCTTGTTTGTTTAGTGTTGTATAATCTTGTGTTGATTCATACTTCATTGTTGCATTAAACCATCATAATCTTGTGAGTGTGAGTGGTTAGTATTTTAGTCCTCAAAATACATTGTGTGTGGGAGTGGTTGTACCCTTGGAAAGAACTCGACATCTAGCTTAGTGTCGGAAATAGTGTAAGTGTAAAGGTTTTCTCCGCCGGTGAAAGGAGCTTGTTGACTAGTGAAGTTAAACTCTCGAGTGTGAGACTCGAGGAGTGGAGTAGGGCAAGGAAAAAGAGACCTTGTAGACCGAACCACTATAAACAACTTGTTGTGGTTTGATCATTTCTTTCCTTATTTACTCCTTACATATTGCTTGCATATTTCATTAACATATCTAAGATCAATATCAATTGATCTTTACATCATTTCAAAAAAAAGTTTTAATTGGTAAAATATTCAACCCCCCTTATAGTTTTCTACAATTGGTACCAGAGCCTCGTTGCTCAAGAATTTCTAAAATAATCTGTATTTTATAAACTTGAAACGATCCATGGATTCTGAAAACTTTAAAGAAGGGTGATGAGTGCTTATTCACTCATCATTTCTACCCATCTAAGACCACAAAAACGTCTAAAAACACAGAAATATAACCATTTATGCTACAAATATCCTTGGAATGTGTTTTTATGTGTTTCAGGTACAAAGGATCGAAAACAGGGCAAAAACGGACAGAAATGAGCTCGGATTGGAAAACGTGCATTGCGGACGGAGCCGAAAGTGGATTTTCTATATTTTCAGAGCCCGGGATACATATTTGGGAGTGAGCTTGGGGAATCAGACGGAAAACCTAACCCTAAAACCCAAAATTCCATTTCACCTTTCAACCGAACCCAAATGATCGTTTTACCCGTCACCAAAAATCCAAATTCATATTTCATTCCCCTAAACCTTATTTTTATTTAAAACCAATTATTTTTCAAAAACCAATTTTTATTAAAATTATTTTCTCTAAAAAAAAAAAAAAAAAAAAAAAAAATCATTTTATAAAATGAAAACAGAAAATGCAAAATTACTTTTATAAAACCTTTTATAAACCATTTGACCCCCCTTTCTTTTGACCCTTCTCCTTCCTCCCTTTTTAATCCCATCCTAAACCCAAAACAGATAAACTCACCTTTTACCCATTTGCCCGCCAAAACCCCTCACCCCACACACTTGTCTTCTTCCCTTCCTGTCACTCTCAAGTACCCTGATTCCCAAGCTCAGCTTACCCCACAACCCACATGGTCTTCTTTGCCACCTTGGCAATCCCCAACTTACATAAAGCTCTCAAGATTGGACGGATATGATGAGTGAGATTGGGCTCCAAGCAAGATCAATGGCTGATATTGACTCAAGAAAACACAAGTGCTCCAAATCATCACTTCTGTCTCACAACAAAAGCACAAGCTCAAGATATGAAGACCTAGACTTTTAGTATAAATAGTAGAGACTTGTAGCCTTTCAAAGGCATTAGGATTTGTAGCTTTAATTTAGTTTTCTGTAGTTTAAAATTTAGTGTAATGTTTTCTTTTTATGAATGAAAGATTTTTTTACTTACCTGTTTTTTTACTTTCTGCTTATTGGTCAAATAAGCACTTTTGTGCTTATTAGCTTATTGTCATTTACCATTTGTTCTAAAGTTCCATTTTTAACTATTCAGTAAGTTTTGCAAACAAAAATTCCTAGTCTCAGTTCACAAAATCAGATTTAAAAAGCATTTCACCCCATATAGGGGTGTTTGGTTTAGGCTAAAAAAAACGGGTCATAACCTGTTTTGACCCACTTTGGTTTTCAAATTCAGTTTCATTAGTGTAATTTGAGTTAGTTTTGTAGGTATAGTTAGGTCTAACAAGGTTTTACAAGCTTTTTCCAAGCTTATTTTGGGTCCAAGCTTCTTCCAAAATGTTTTTCTTGCAACCCCACATACCCATCTAGATCTAAGTTTACTTTATTTGCATTTAGGATAACTTCATCTAGCTTAAATTTACACTTATAATCTGCTTTTTGCCCATTTCAGTCTCTAGTTCAGCAGCATACTAGCCCAAGTGGCTCGTGTGTTTGATTTTTAATTTGTTTAATATTAGGCCTTATTGTCTGAAAATTGGTACGCATAATCTTGGGTTGGTCCTCTAGCTTTTGCACATTTTTATGAAATTTTAGTCCTAGCTTATTAGTGCTTAATCTTGCCTCAAACTAGCCCCTTAGGACTGCCCTGCTGCAGCCTAAACAACAGCTCTCATCCATTTTATTGCTTATTCAAGCTTTTCATTAGCTTAATTAGGAACTTTAGGAGTTTTTTTTAGATGATATAGATTAGGAGTAGTAGTATTCAGCTTAATTAATGCTTATCATTGCTCATGTATCCCTTGTATGCTTATCCTCCCATTTTAGCTTAGGATTCCCCTAGGATCTTAAAACTGCTTATCCCCCCTTCTTTGACTGTTCTCTTTAGCTTATTTTAGTACTTATAGATGCATGATAGCTTATTGTCCTTTACATTGCTCATTCCTTGTTTTTTTGTAGTGCTTAAAATCTGTCAAAAAAAAAGGGTGTTTGTTTGTTTTTTTCTTAACTGTTGAGGAATAAGCAGTTGTATCTGCTTATTCTTTGATTTTCACAAGAAAAGTTTTTACAAAAAGTACTTATTTCCATCCCAACTATAAGTTGTAAAAGAAAAAAATACGAAAAAAATGTTTACAAAAAATGCTCTTGCTGGGATTCGAACTCTGGCTACCCAGCTCACCACACGCACACCTTACCAACTGCCCTAGGGTCTTTCTTCGTTAAATTCTTGCACACTTAGATATTTAAATACAAACTCAGTTTTTAAGTTAGTAGCTTATTTAGCTTTTTAGTAGCTTATTTCCTTAAGCAGTACCAACGTTTTATATTTTTCTTGAAATCAGTATCATTCAAAGTATTTTTAGTAAAATTTTCAGACTTTTCCAAAATAGTTTAGTATTTTTTTATAATTAAATTAGATTAAATTAGTTTTTAATTCATAATAAATAATTTAAAAGTCGAAAAAATACCCGGCTTTTTCCTAAAATTATTTTTAGTCGTTTAGATCATAGGAAAATTAGTTTGGCATCCGTAGGCCTTAAATTGCATTATTTTCACTTTTTGAGGCTCGGGATTAGCCCGAGTTTTCGCGTTTTTGCATTTTAACACCTTAGGACTTATTTTAGCTTAATTTTATTGTTCCGTATGCTTAGTAGTAGTTAGTTTGTCATTTATTAGGTTTCCCTTGCCTTAATTATCTTCCCGTTAATTAATTCGTAGATAACGTAATTCAAATCAAACAAATCTCGAACAATTCAAGCATTTTAATAACAAACCTCAAACGACATCCTCAATTCACACCTCGTTGGGACACGATCCGGGTAATCACTTACCCGGTATCACTTATATCACATTCGTGAGTTTTGGCACGTTAACCCTTTTCCTAAAAGGTTGATTTGTCGGTTCTCGCGTGTATCGTATATTTGGTATATTTTCTTAATCGAATCAATTTTTGGCGCCGCTGCCGGGGAGGTTGTGTTGCGACAATATCGTTGAAGGTTTGACGATTAGTGACTTGAAGAACCTTCCTCGCGAAGTTATTGTTTTTATAAAAATCAAAAAAGTATAAAAAATATTTTCCTTTTTCTTTGTATATATATCTATAAAATTAAAAATACAAAAAGATTTTCTCTTGTGATTTTGAGCTTAAATAGAATACATCAATTATATAACATTCTCAACGGAGGTGTTATCATTAGTAAGTTCCCGAACCAAAGATTTAAAACTTGCCTTTGTGTCGCTTGTGAGTCGATTTATTTCTATCAGATAAACAAACTGTGTGGTGGGTATAAGGACGACCTGACATTAAATTGCGGCTGAAAAGAAGCGGGTTTTTAATAAGCTTCGCGCTGACCTAAAAGCTTCTCCGCTCGCTTGTGCGTTTGTCTTATAGAAGTGATTTATTCACTTGGGATTATTGGTTTAAGTTCACTGTTGTTTTCGAATACCGTTCTCATTTAATTGCCTTGGTTTTTAAGTGCATGCGCACTCACTCTGAATCAAGACGACTTCAGAATCAGAATCAGAACGTACCCGAGTTACGTAATATGGTTGGTAACAACGTACCACCCGTACCCGGTCCCGATCCTCCTCCCGTTAACCAAAATGCAGCTCCCGAACTCCGAACGATGGAAGAGCTATGTCAACCCACAATGTACGGGAGGGGAGGACCCATTGCACCGACTAATATTCAAGCTACCGATTTTAGCTTGAAACATCATATGATAGAACAAGTAAAAAACAGTTGTCAATTTCATGGTTTACCAGATGAAGATGCTAACAAGCATCTTGACAAATTTCTTACCGCCACCCAGAGTATGAAACAAAATGGGGTCTCCAATGACGCCCTTCGTCTCTATCTCTTCCCATACTCTTTGACTCATCATGCTACTTCTTGGTTTGATCGAATCCCGAAGAATTCGATTCATACCTTCGAGGAAATGGTTTCGAAGTTTCTGGCAAAGTATTTTCCACCGTCGATGGTGACGAAGTTGAGGAACGATATCAGTAATTTCCGACAATATCCCGACGAATCTTTGTTTGAAGCATGGGAACGATATAAGCTTGCAATTGATCGATGTCCAAATCATAACATGTTGCTTGTCACTCAAATTGATACGTTTTATAATGGTTTGACATTGAGACACCGTGACACAATCAATGTTGCTGCCGGTGGAACTTTCATGAAAAGACGTCCTGAGGAATGCTACAATCTTATTGAGAACATGACCGCCCATCACAATTATTGGGATTCTACCGCTGAAAGGGGTGAATCGACTCGATCAAATACGTCTTCTTCTCTCGAAATAGCCGCCATGAACAAAAAGATCGACGATATCTTACGGATTACTCAGATGAATAATCAGAATCAACATCAACAAGTGAAAGCGGTACAACCGACTTGTGAGACTTGCGGAGGTCCACATTCTTATTCCGAGTGCCCAGCCGTCGGTGGCTACGCATATGAGAATGTTTATGCTGCTACGGGAAACTACAATCAACCGCAAGGAGATCGAAATCTTCTTAGCTACCGTTCAAACAATTATCTCGGACCTCCCGGTTTCAACCAACCTCAACACCAAAACCAAAATCAAAACCGTTTCAATGGTAACCACAATGTTAATCAGAACCGAGGAGCTAATGTTAATCATGGTAATCAACAATACCAAGCTCCTTCACCTCAAGTTTACCAACAACCACCTCCTCCTCAACATCAATATCAACCACCTCCTCCTCAACAACCTTATCAAGCACCTCCTCAAGTTGCTTCGAACGAGTTTCTAACTTACATGAAGAATTCTGATTACACCATTAAATGTTTGCAAACTCAAATTAACGGCATGAGGACGGATTTCAAAAAGGAAATTGAAGCTACAAGTAACAAACAGATGACTGAAATGAGGAATATGATGGCTAGTTTCTTTCAAGCCAATCAACCATCTACTTCTTATTCTCAACCCTCGGGTTCTGGTTCTCTTCCAAGTAATACAATTCCTAACCCGAAGGGAGAGTTGAATGCTATTGCCACCCGAAGTGGTAAGTCATATGATGGACCCTCGATGCCTACACCATCTCCGGTGAGGGAAGTAGAACGAGAAACCGAGGTGACCAAGGACAAGGTGCATTCTACAAGCCCACAAAGTACCGCACACATCCAACCTCCGATAGTCCACATCCCCATTCCGGAGCCTGATGTTCCGAAGATTAAGCCTTCAATTCCTTATCCTTCAAGGCTTAATGATCAAAAGGCCCGCGACAAAACTAATCAACAAATGGAGAAGCTTATCCAAATCTTTCAAGATACACACTTAGAGATTAGTTTCGCGGAGGCTCTCCTTCTAATGCCCAAGTTTGGTCCTACGATCAAAAGCTTGTTGAGCAACAAAGAAAAATTTCTGAGTTGGCTAAAACTTCCTTGAACGAGAATTGTTCGGCGATTATCCTTAAAAAACTTCCTGAAAAGTTAGGAGACCCCGGAAAGTTCCTCATCCCGTGTGATTTTCAAGGACTAGTTCAATGCTACGCTTTGGCCGATCTTGGCGCGAGCATTAACTTGATGCCACACTCCATGTGGAAAAAGCTTTCGTTACCCCCACTCACACCTACATGTATGATGCCCGAGCTTGCCGACTGTATAAATTCTCGTCCGTTAGGTATAGCCGAGGATGTCTGTGTGAAAGTAGGAAAATTTCATTTCCCCGCTGACTTTGTTGTTGTCGATTTCGATGCCGATCCCCGAGTGCCCCTCATCCTTGGGAGGTGTTTCTTAAAAATGGGCCGTGCATTGATCGATGTTGATGAAGGGGAAATCACTTTGAGGGTAAACAAAGAAGCCGTAACTTTCAATGTTAACCAAGATTCAAAATCTCTGCCTACCATTTGTGGTATTGATAAAGTTGAAAGCCGTGAAACTAAGGTGACAAAGGACCCGATGCTTCCTACTAATAACGGAAGTATCGAAAACGTCCAACCTAAGGTAATCCAAAATTCTTCATCTAGGATTGATCAAAGTCTTTCATGATTTACGGTTAAGAGATCTTCGAGTAAACGTGTTGAGCTTAAAACGATTACCAAGAAACCGGAGACCATAACGGAAGTGGTGGAAATTGCTAGCTCTAAGAGCACACCACTTGTCCCACCTCCGCATTCGGTTAATCGAATCGATCTTGTTGAACCTTCTTCGAGTGGCAATCCCACTCCCACTTCTGACCTCATTATTTCCGACTCTTCCCCTTCCCTCACTCCGTTTGAGGGAAGTAACTTGAATTTGGAAGAGATCGAAGCTTATTATTTTCCGTCAGGGATTGATGACGATGAATCGACCGGAGGAAGACCGTGTTCGTCTTGAACAATTACTTAGTGAAAATGAAGACCCGTTGTCTTCACTCCCTCCGGAAGAAATTGAAATTAAAGAAGTTGAGCTTTTGACCAAAAATCCTTGGAAGCCCGAGCCCGAGGATTCAGCTATTGATTTACTTCTCGAGGAGTTCGCCGATGAACTCGCCCGCCTTGGTCCTCTCCCACCGGGAATTGACAATGAAGTCTTTGACTTTGAAGTCGACTTACGTGAACTTGAGTATTTGTTGTATGGAGATCCGTCACTTGATCCTTCAATTGATAAGGAGTTCTCCGATAAACTTGCTCTCACGGACTCGATTCCATCTAAGAATGAAAATTTGAACGATGATCCTTTGGAAAATTTTGATGATCCATTCTTTCCCAAGAAAGAGAAGAACTTGAAAGTTTCAATTGATGAACTTGTTGATCAAGATGTTCTTCATTCTTTTTTAACCGAGAGTGACTCCCTTTCTCTTGAGGATTTTACCGTGGTTGACACTTTCGATTCATGCCTCTCCGAGGATAAAGTGTTCAAACCCGGTATAATACCTTCCAAGGGAGTTCACTCTAAGAGAACTCAAATGTTTCAAACTCTTCGACCTAACCATGAACTCCTCTTCTCTATGGAGTTATTTGTGACTAAGACTGTGCTTCTTGATGATCCATCATTCCATCGTCTTCCCGCCAAACCGCCGGATGATGGATTCATCTTTGGTTTTGAACCCGATACCTATACTGGGATCTCTAAGGCGGTGGGCAAAGAATTTGAACACTGTGTTCTCATGCCTAAAATTTTGCCCACCCAACCCACCCGTGCTACCTCATTCGGAAATGAGGATTTCATTTTCGACCCCGGCATCTCCATTCATCATTCTTTTGAGCCGGGTATATCTCATCGGAGTGGAACTTTCAGCACATTCAATGTTTATCCAAACCATTTGAATGAAAGTCCGATGGAGATCTTCTCTTCCACTTGCTCCCCCCATGGACCAATGAATTCGGGGTCGAGTCAAGCTAGCGACTCGGTTAACAAAAACAGTAGCACTTCATGGGTGTCCACCCATGTTTCTATCTTCTTTCTACTTTCTAACACTAAGTGTGGGGAAATTCCCCACTTGTTGTTTGCTTGTTGTATGTTTGCTCTCTGTTTTCAGGGACTCCGTAGATCGTGATGATTGATGCTTTGTTTTCAATCCAGCCGCCCAATATCCGATCTCTTTGCTAACGATTATCTAGGGATATCTTTATAAATCCTTTTGTGAAAAAGATTTTGCTTCCACACTTGGCTAGTAGTATTACCTTTTCCCGTTCTATAGTTTCGGCTACGGCCGGTACTTTGAATATTGAGGGCAATATTCAATTCTAAGTGTGGGGGGAATTCTAAACGAATTTTGATCACATTATGTACCTTCTAGTACCCTAGCACCCCCGTTTTGACCAAAAATTTTAAAATTTTTATCGCTTTAAGTCAAGTATTTACATTTACAAGAAGTGCTTTGCACAAAAATAAGGCATTAATGCTTCGGTATTAGTGATAGTTTAGTCTTGATTCGGCTAGAACAAGGGGAATCCCGACTCTGCTAGAGTGTTGATCTAGCTGCTCTATTAACATTTAGGCTAAGGTTTTACGCGTTGTGCAAATGAAAATGCTAAGCGTGGAGTAGTTGGTTCTCTTTAGAGCTTATATAAGTAATCTATGGCTTTTTCTCCCAGAAGCTAACTAATCGGACTAAAATACGTGCTCGTTGTCAAACTTTTGAACATTCAAATCGTCTTGTTACAATAAAAAGTTTTTAAGCAAAATTGATTTAGAGTCCGAGTTCAACTTTTTATTTAAATTTCCGAGAAAGCATACTTTCATAAAATCTGAATAATGTTGCAAAATGAAAGTATCGTAAAAGTGCTTGAATGATGCAAAAAGTTGCAAGTTTAAAGTTTAAAGTAAAAAAAAAGTGAAAAAAAAAAAGTTGAAAATGAAAAATGAAAAAGAGAAAAGAAAAATATGAGTTGCGTGAATAAAAGCATTATGTTGCTTATGAATAAATGTGCGAAACTTGCTTTTTCTTAAATTTAAATCGGAAGTTGAACTCGTATTCGTCAAGGTTGTCTAAAAGTTTGACGGTAATTTGGAAATCCTTGATTTCAAAGATCCCGAAAGCTCCGATACTATTCTCAAGGGTGAAAACCTAGCCTCCTTAAAAGGACAAGCTGAGAAGAAAGTCGCTACATGGAGTGATCTCACCTTTGAATCTTGAATTTCTAAATCATCGTCGGTTGTGATCCATTTAGGTTTAGTTTTAACTTAACGGTAGCTTCGTAAATCTTTGGAATCGAATTCCCGCTGATTCCGGTACTATTCTCTGTGAGGTGTCAAAAAGCCCGGTCACTTAAAACTGATGTTTTGGGATGTGCCGAGAAGAAAGCCGCTACATGGAAAAGGCCCTTTCGATCCTTAGACTTTCATCGTTTCCGGTGGGTTAGTACTTTAGTTAAGTGGATAACAACCATAACAAATGTCGATTTTAATGGTCAAACGTCTGAAAATGAGCACACGAACTTAAATTGTATAAATTGCGGGAGTGAAAAGTTAAGTCTCGACTTACATAGATTATTGATATAAGTAGTGTTAGCATTTTACAAAACCGTTTGCACAATAAGTTTAAGCTTGGTTTGAGAGTATAAAAAAGAGGATGACGATTACAATTCCCCGGAGACACCCATTTTGTGTGAATCCTGTTCTATGATGCCATGTTTTGATAATCAAGCACGTTATTTATTTACGTTCAAGTTTTAAATTTCTAGTAGTAGAATAAAAAGTCGAAACGGGGTATTATTGGTATTTTTGATCCTTTCATTACTTCATATGATCGGATTGCTAGGGACTAGCAATGGATAGTGTGGGGGATTTGATGAGTGCTTATTCACTCATCATTTCTACCCATCTAAGACCACAAAAACGTCTAAAAACACGGAAATATAACCAATTATGCTACAAATATCCTTGGAATGTGTTTTTATGTGTTTCAGGTACAGAGGATCGAAAACAGGGCAAAAACGGACAGAAATGAGCTCGGATTGGAAAACGTGCATTGCGGACGGAGCCGGAAGTGGATTTTCTATATTTTCAGAGCCCGAGATACATATTTGGGAGTGAGCTTGGGGAATCAGACGGAAAACCTAACCCTAAAACCCAAAATTCCATTTCACCTTTCAACCGAACCCAAATGATCGTTTTACCCGTCACCAAAAATCCAAATTCATATTTCATTCCCCTAAACCTTATTTTTATTTAAAACCAATTATTTTTCAAAAACCAATTTTTATTAAAATTATTTTCTCTAAAAAAAAAAAAAATCATTTTATAAAATGAAAACAGAAAATGCAAAATTACTTTTATAAAACCTTTTATAAACCATTTGACCCCCCTTTCTTTTGACCCTTCTCCTTCCTCCCTTTTTAATCCCATCCTAAACCCAAAACAGATAAACTCACCTTTTACCCATTTGCCCGCCAAAACCCCTCACCCCACACACTTGTCTTCTTCCCTTCCTGTCACTCTCAAGTACCCTAATTCCCAAGCTCAACTTACCCCACAACCCACATGGTCTTCTTTGCCACCTTGGCAATCCCCAACTTACATAAAGCTCTCAAGATTGGACGGATATGATGAGTGAGATTGGGCTCCAAGCAAGATCAATGGCTGATATTGACTCAAGAAAACACAAGTGCTCCAAATCCTCACTTCTGTCTCACAACAAAAGCACAAGCTCAAGATATGAAGACCTAGACTTTTAGTATAAATAGTAGAGACTTGTAGCCTTTCAAAGGCATTAGGATTTGTAGCTTTAAGTTAGTTTTCTGTAGTTTAAAATTTAGTGTAATGTTTTCTTTTTATGAATGAAAGATTTTTTTACTTACTGTTTTTTACTTTTACGCTTATTGGTCAAATAAGCACTTTTGTGCTTATTAGCTTATTGTCATTTACCATTTGTTCTAAAGTTCCATTTTTAACTATTCAGTAAGTTTTGCAAACAAAAATTCCTAGTCTCAGTTCACAAAATCAGATTTAAAAAGCATTTCACCCCATATAGGGGTGTTTGGTTTAGGCTAAAAAAAAACGGGTCATAACCTGTTTTGACCCACTTTGGTTTTCAAATTCAGTTTCATTAGTGTAATTTGAGTTAGTTTAGTAGGTATAGTTAGGTCTAACAAGGTTTTACAAGCTTTTTCCAAGCTTATTTTGGGTCCAAGCTTCTTCCAAAATGTTTTTCTTGCAACCCCACATACCCATCTAGATCTAAGTTTACTTTATTTGCATTTAGGATAACTTCATCTAGCTTAAATTTACACTTATAATCTGCTTTTTGCCCATTTCAGTCTCTAGTTCAGCAGCATACTAGCCCAAGTGGCTCGTGTGTTTGATTTTTAATTTGTTTAATATTAGGCCTTATTGTCTGAAAATTGGTACGCATAATCTTGGGTTGGTCCTCTAGCTTTTGCACATTTTTATGAAATTTTAGTCCTAGCTTATTAGTGCTTAATCTTGCCTCAAACTAGCCCCTTAGGATCGCCTGCTGCAAACAACACTCTCATCCATTTTATTGCTTATTCAAGCTTTTCATTAGCTTAATTAGGAACTTTAGGAGTTTTTTTTAGATGATATAGATTAGGAGTAGTAGTATTCAGCTTAATTAATGCTTATCATTGCTCATGTATCCCTTGTATGCTTATCCTCCCATTTTAGCTTAGGATTCCCCTAGGATCTTAAAACTGCTTATCTGCCCCCCCCCCCCCTTCTTTGACTGTTCTCTTTAGCTTATTTTAGTACTTATAGATGCATGATAGCTTATTGTCCTTTGCATTGCTCATTCCTTGTTTTTTGTAGTGCTTAAAATCTGTCAAAAAAAAGGGTGTTTGTTTGTTTTTCTTAATCTGTTGAGGAATAAGCGGTTGTATCCGCTTATTCTTTGATTTTCACAAGAAAAGTTTTTACAAAAAGTACTTATTTCCATCCCAACTATAAGTTGTAAAAGAAAAAAATACGAAAAAAAATGTTTACAAAAATGCTCTTCTGGGATTCGAACTCGGCTACCCACTCACCACACGCACACCTTACCAAGCGCCTAGGGTCTTTCTTCGTTAAATTCTTGCACACTTAGATATTTAAATACAAACTCAGTTTTTAAGTTAGTAGCTTATTTAGCTTTTTAGTAGCTTATTTCCTTAAGCATTACACTAACGTTTTATATTTTTCTTGAAATCAGTATCATTCAAAGTATTTTTAGTAAAATTTTCAGATTTTTCCAAAATAGTTTAGTATTTTTTTATAATTAAATTAGATTAAATTAGTTTTTAATTCATAATAAATAATTTAAAAGTCGAAAAAATACCCGGCTTTTTCCTAAAATTATTTTTTGTCGTTTAGATCATAGGAAAATTAGTTTCGCATCCGTAGGCCTTAAATTGCATTATTTTCACTTTTTGAGGCTCGGGATTAGCCCGAGTTTTCGCGTTTTTGCATTTTAACACCTTAGGACTTATTTTAGCTTAATTTTATTGTTCCGTATGCTTAGTAGTAGTTAGTTTGTCATTTATTAGGTTTCCCTTGCCTTAATTATCTTCCCGTTAATTAATTCGTAGATAACGTAATTCAAATCAAACAAATCTCGAACAATTCAAGCATTTTAATAACAAACCTCAAACGACATCCTCAATTCACACCTCGTTGGGACACGACCCGGGTAATCACTTACCCGGTATCACTTATATCACATTCGTGAGTTTTGGCACGTTAACCCTTTTCCTAAAAGGTTGATTTGTCGGTTCTCGCGTGTATCGTATATTTGGTATATTTTCTTAATCGAATCAAAGGGCAATCTATGCAAAGACCACCACTCTTTGAAACCAATGGATTCATCTATTGGAAAAACCGTTTTGAAACATATGTAAAATCAAAAGATATAGATCTTTGGTTTATTATTGTTAAAGGGGATTTTAGTTCTACAACAAAGGATATTTCTGTTGATGAACAAAAGAAATTAGTTGCTAAAAATAACGAAGCTAAAATGATGCTTTATAATGCTTTACCTAGAAAAGAATATGAAAGAATTTTTATGTGTGAAACCGCCAAAGATATTTGGGAATCTTTAATTGTTACACATCAAGGTAATTCACAAGTCAAGGATAAAAAATTTGATCTTCTTGTTCAACAATATGAACAATTTGTTATCCTGAAGATGAAACCATTGATTGTGGCTTTGCTCGCTTTAATACTATTATTACATCACTTAAAGCACTTGATGAATCTTTTCGTAGTAAGAACTTTGTCGGGAAATTTCTTAGAGCACTCCATCCCAAATGGAGAGCTAAAGTGACCGCCATTGAGGAATCAAAAGATCTCTCAATAATGTCACTAGACGAGTTGATCGGTAACCTCAAAGTACACGAAATGGTGATGGAGAAAGATTCGAGATCATCAAAGGAAATAGGGAGAAGATCAAATCCGTTGCTCTAAAAGCAAAAGCGGAATCAAGTGATGATGACTAATCTTGCTCCGGTAGTGAAGATGAGGAATATGCCATGGCCGTTAGAGATTTTAAGAAGTTCTTTAGAAGAAGAGGAAAGTTCGTAAGACAACCTCGAGAAGAAAAGAAGCTATTCTGAAAAGATCGGGATGACAAGAAGGGTAAAGGTGAAAGAAAATGTTTTAGATGTGGTGATGCAAGTCACCTCATAGGAGAATGTCCCAAGCCACCTAAAAGCAAAACTCAACTAGCTTTTGTAAGTGGTGCTTGGAGTGATAGTGAAGACGATGAAGAATCAAGCAAGGAAGAGATCGCTCTAATGGCACATGAGTCAAATGAGGTACTTTCCGACTCTTCTTATTCTTCTATTGATGATGACACTTTGCAAAAACAATATAATCAATTGTGTGAGCTAAGTCTAAAAATCATAACTAAAAATAAATTTTAAAAACCAAAAAGGAATTTTTGGAAAATGAAGTTTATGAGTTAAAAGAAAAGCAAAACGACTAGAAAAAGGAAAAGCAAATGACGATGATTGTAAATCATGTTAAGAGCTTAAACTTGAAATAGAAAAACTAAAGCTCACACAAGATGTTTTAATCGAAAACAATTCTAAATTTAAAAGGTTTAACAAGAACATCGCTCTTGCCGATGAAATAGTTAAAATTCATAAAACACCGGGAGACATGAATGGGCTAGGTTTTAATGAAGTATTAATTCCAAAAAGTCAAAACAAAACGGCCGAAAAGGACGAACAATCTGTCAAATCTGCTGCAGATAAAGCACGGACCGAGACGGAACCAAAATTAGGGTTCCGTCCGTTGTAAAATGGTGCCGTGGATACTTCAGAGAATGAATGTTCGCAATACGGACCGCATCTTGAATTTGTTAAAGTAACCAAGAAAACCAATGATAGTGTTAAACTAAAACCAGCTGTTACATCAGGAGTAGGACTTGTCAAAAATGAATTTAGATCAAAGACTACTCAACAACGACATAAAACTCCTTTTGCCAAACGCCCCTTTCCTAAGAGCAACCACAACGTACAACCCAACTACCAACACAACGGTTGGAATCAAAACTTTCCTAGACCATATCAAACTCCAGATTACACGCCATGGAACTCTTACCCATCGTTTCCATACATGAATCAAATAAATGGTATGTTTAACCCAAACGGACCCATGAGATATTGGGGACCAAATGCTTGAGTTATTTGCTTCTTAGGTATGCTTGAAAGTTGGATTGGAACCTGATGAATGGATAAAAGATAGTGGATGCTCACGACACATGACGGGCAACAAAAGTCTCTTCTCATCATACCAAGAGTATGACGGAGGTAATGTCACCTTTGGTAGCAATCTCAAAAGCAAAATTATTGGCAAAGGTACGATTGCTCATAACTCCCTAACTATTGAAAATGTTGCTCATGTGGATAGGTTAGGATTTAATCTACTTAGTATTAGCCAATTATGTGATAAAAGTATAAAGTACTATTTGATGAAAATGGTAGTAAAATACTAAAAGATGGTATCACCATAGCTAAAGGAGTTAGGAAAAATAACATATACGTCATGAAAATAGATAAAACATATAATGACAAACTTTGCCTAACAACATTAGACGATAGCTCATCTCTTTGGCATAGACGCTTAGGTCACGCGAATATGAGACTTATACAAAACCTATCTTCAAAAGAGTTAGTTAGAAATTTACCAAAACTAAAATATGACCAACATTTTTGCGACGCTTGCAAAATTGGTAAACAAACCCATAGTAGTCACAAATCTAAAAATATGGTGTCCAAATCTAAGTGTCTAGAATTATTACACATGGACTTGTTTGGACCATCCGCTATAAGAAGCTACGGAGGCAACTTATACACTTTGGTCATAGTAGATGATTACTCAAGGTTTACTTGGACATTGTTTTTGAAAACTAAAAATGAAGCTTTTGATAAATTTTAAATTCTTAGCAAGAAAATTCAAAATCTTCTAGGTGTCAAAATTGTGTCGATCCGAACGGATCATGGTCATGAATTTGACAACGAAACTCAATTTGGAAACTTTTGTGATACAAATGGTATAACACATAACTTTTCGGCTCCACGAACACCTCAATCAAATGGAGTAGTAGAACGTAAAAATAGAACAATTCAAGAAATGAGTAGAACAATGCTTAATGAACAAAACATTCCTCAAAAGTTTTGGTGTAACGCCGTTGACACTTCTACATATATTTTGAATAGAGTCTTAATACGCCATTTCTTAAACAAAACACCATATGAACTCTATAAAGGTAAAAGCCAACGTTAGGATATTTTAGAGTCTTTGGTTGTAAATGCTTTATTCTTAATACTAAGGATTATCTCACCAAGTTTGACCCAAAGTCTTATGAAGGTGTATTTCTTGGTTACTCTCAAACTAGTAAAGCTTACATTGTCCTAAACAAAGAAACAATGATAGTCGAGGAATCGTTGAACATAACATTCGACGAAAGTCCACCTCCCTCTAAGACATCACCTTTGGTAGATGATGACTTAGTTGAAAGTCAAATGATAGAAGGTCAAGAAATAATTAATAATAAAGATGAACCATTAAATAAAGAAATTATAAACATCAAAGAATCTAAGAGTCATCCGTTAGACAAGGTCATAGGACAACTAAATCAAAGAACCTTAAGGTCACAAGCCCAAAATCAAAGTAACTATTTTTGTTTTGTATCCACCATTGAACCGAAAAACGTAAATGAAGCAATAAAAGATGAATCATGGGTAATTGCCATGCAAGAAGAGTTAAACCAATTCGTTAGAAACGATGTTTGGAAATTAGTTCCAAAACCTAAAGATCAAACTATAATTGGAACAAAATGGGTTTTTCGAAATAAAATGGATGAAAATGGGATAGTATCTAGAAACAAATCTAGGCTTGTAGCGCAAGGTTATAATCAACAAAAGGGGATTGATTATGATGAAACTTATGCACCGGTAGCTAGGCTTGAGTCTATTAGAATATTGCTTGCTTATGCATGTGCCTATGATTTTAAATTATTTCAAATGGATGTTAAAAGTGCTTTTCTTAATGGGTTTATTAACGAAGAAGTGTATGTTGCTCAATCTCCCGGTTTCACCGACTTTGAGAAACCACATCATGTCTTCAAACTCAAGAAAGCATTGTATGGTCTTAAGCAAGCACCAAAAGCTTGGTACGACCGACTTAAGACTTTTCTTATTGATAACAAATATACTATGGGATTAGTAGATAATACTCTTTTTACCAAAAAAAGGAATCACATATTATCATTGTTCAAATATACGTTGATGAAATTATATTCGGATCAACTTGTCAAGAATTATGTGATGATTTCTCTAAAATCATGCACGACGAGTTTGAAATGAGTATGATGGGTGAGTTAAATTTCTTTCTAGGACTTCAAATAAAACAACTAGAAGATGGCATTTTTTTAACCAATCTAAATATATAAAAGACATGCTTAAGAAATTTGGTCTTGAAGATTCCAAACCAACTAAGACACCCATGTCCTCGGACACTAAACTTACCAAGGATGAGGAAGGTGAATCCGTAGATAACACTAAATATAGAGGAATGATTGGTAGCCTACTCTATCTTACGGCTAGTAGACCCGACATTATGTTTAGTGTTTGTCTATGTGTTCGCTTTCAAGAAAACCCAAAGGCATCACACTTAGAAGCCTTAAAAAGGATTTTTAGATACATTAAGGGAACAACGTGTTTAGGATTATGGTATCTGATCTGATCGTTGTGAGTGGTGAAAAACAAACACAATATCAATATATCAAAATAACCGTAAAACCCGACAAATTAACCTTTTAGGAAAAGGGTTAACGTGCCAAATCTTACGGTGTGATAAAAGTGATACCGGGAAAGTGATTTCCCCGGGTCGTGTCCCAACGAGGTGTGAAATTGACGGTGTCGATAAGTTTCGTGATTAGGACTTGAATTGGTTAAACGAATTTTGGTTTTGATTACGCTAATCTACGAATTAAAGAACGGGAATGAAAATAAAGCACGTAAAACTAAATAAACACTAATTATACTACTACTAAGCCTAAGGAACAATAAAACGAAGCTAAACTACATCCTAGGGTGCTAAAATGCAAAAACGCGAAAAACGGGGAACGCACTAAGCCCCGAAAGTGAAAAATATGCAATTTAAGTCCTATGAGTGCAAAATCAATTTTCCTACATTCTAAACGAATAAAAATAATTTTAGGAAAAAATTTTTTTTGATTTTTATTTTATTTATCTACGAATTAAAAACTAAATAATACTTAATTAAATTATAAAAAATATTAAATGTAATTGGAAAAATCTAAAAAAATTCAGAAAACTACATTGAACTAAGCTTAAGGTAAAAAAAATAAAAAAGGTGGAACTTGCTTTTTGAAATAAGCTATAAAAAATCTCAAAAGCTTAATAAGCTTAAACTGTCAAATGTATTTAAATAACTAATAAAGCAATTTATGTCAAGAAAGACTTGATAGAGCAGATGGTTAGGGGGAGCGTGGTGTTCTGCAAGAGTGCAGGAGGTCGAGGGTTCAATTCCCACCTCCTCCCTTTTTCACTTATTACTTTTTTCTTTTGATTTTTCTTTTGGGAAACTGATTTAAGGACCAAAATAAGGCTTTTTATAAAAACTTAACTTATGGAAAGCTACAATAAGCTGGTTAATCAGCTTATGACCTCTGATCTAGAACAGGTTCCAAACAAACACCCCATTGCCATTTATAAGCTCAAAACAAGCAGAACAAGCATTAAATAAGCATCATGTAATCACAATAAGCTAGCACATGAGTAAATAAGCTACAAAAATCAGAAATAAAAAGGGGAAAACAGTTGGCTTAATAAGCTAATCTAGGGGAACCTTAAGCTAAAGAAAATGAGTAAATAAGCAATGCAAAAGCGTAAAATAAGCACCTAATAAGCACTACGGTAACTAATCCTAAACTAACTTCACTAAGTAGAACCTAAGGGATGGTAAATAAGCAAAAAGAAACCTAATAAGCTCTAAAAAAAAGTACAACAGCTGCTGTTGTAACAGCAACACAGGGCACCAAGGGGGGGTTTTTGAGCTTGAGAAAAGCGGTCAAGAAAAATAAAAAAAAAATAGAATAAAAATACTAGCTAGTAGATCAGCAACTAGACAACAACTGTACCAAAATTTAGAGCATAAGGACTTAAAATGAATAAATTAAAAATCAAAAACTAAGGGCTGTTGGGGCTGAGTGGTTTCTGAAATCAGATTTGCTATTTTTGAAAACTAATTTCAAGACTTGTTTTGCCAACAAAAATCACTGAGAACACTGGGAATAACTGTTAACTCTTTAATGCAAGACCCAACATGGGTCAAAATGGGTTCTTTTGACCCAGTATTCAGCTGTTCCAAACACCCCTTTGGGGGTAGAATCTATTTCTTGAAACTGTGAGATTTTGATAACTAAAAACAAATAGCATTTAGACCATTGATAAAAGCTTAACTGAATCACAACCAACTTGCAACAAAGTTTAAAACACAAAATGACGTAAATTTAAGACATGTGAGAAATCAATTCTGCATAAACTTAATACAACTGAAACTTAAATTGCATTGAAAATTAAAAGGGTACAAGTAAATGACAGTAATAAAAATGGGACTAGAACAATAAAAGTCTAGACAAATTTTACACTAATCCTACTTCTCCTATTTATACAAAAGATAACTCTTTTCAGTCTCTTGTGTTTTTCTTTTGTGAGTACAAACAAGCAAAAACACATTGTGTTTCTTTCACTCAATCCCAGCCATCTAATTTCATCTTGGGAACCACCTTGAGTTCACAGCCATCCATTTTCACCTTTTGCACCTTGGATTGCCAAGTTGGCAAGGAGTCTTGTGACTCTTTCTTGGGGAAGGGAGTTAGTGGGATGGGGATTTGGGGAGAAAGTGACAGGAGGAGGGGGGAAAGAATTGGCGCCAAAAGCTTCGAAGGGTTTTCTGGGTTTAGTGGGGGATTGGGTAAAACTGAGTTTGGGTAAAAATGGGGAACAGGTAGGTAAGATGAGTTTAGGGAAAGGGGTTATGTTAAAAGGTTGTATTAAAAGTAAAATGTATTTTTAGTTTTTGTTTTAAAATGTTTTTTTTTTTTTTGGAAACTAAAATTGGTGTTAATAAAAAAATGAGTTTTTATAAAAATTAGGTTTTGGCTAAAATGGGATTTATTTGGATTTTTGGTTTAAAAAGGTAATTTGGTCATTTTGGGTGTCGGGAAAGGGTAAAATGGGTATTTTGGGTTCGGGTTAGGCTTTTAGGGTTTGTTCTCCCACTCTCACTTCAAAAACATGTCCCGAGCTCTGAAAATGTAGAAAATCACTCCTCCTCCGATTAAGCACTTTTCTGATTTCGGCTTGATTTTGCTCGTTTTCACTCTGTTTTCAATCCTTTTGTACCTGCAAGACACAAAACACACTCCGAGGATATTTTTAACATATTTTGATCATATTTGGGTGTTTTTGGTCATTTTTGTGGTCTTATGTGGGTAAAAACGATGAGTGAATAAGCACTCATCAGTATCCCAAAGGAACGGGTGTAGAAACCATAGTGTATGCCGACTCGGATCATGCCGGTGACTATGTCGATAGAAAAAGTACAAGTGGTATTTGCACTTTTGTTGGACATTGTCTCACCTCATGGTTTGCAAAGAAGCAAACGGCCTTGGCCATCTCAACTCTTGCCGAAGTACGTCTCAAACCGGAAAAGCATGTCAACAAGCTCTTTGGATGAAGCAAGATCTCGTAGATTACGAAATTCATCTCAACGACATTGTGATACTTTGCGACAACAAAGGAGCCATCGATCTCAGAAAGAATCCCGTTCAACATGCTCGTACAAAGCATATTGAAATCCGCCATCACTTTCTTCGCGACAATGTTCAAAAGGAAACATTTCAATCGAGAAAGTATCCTCCTAAGACAACATTGCCGACATCTTAACTAAGCCTCTTAAACGAGAACCTTTTAATCTTCTTAGACTTGGTTTAGGGTTAATGGAACCAAACATGTAGGATAAACATAGCCCAAAACATTAGAATAGTCAAAACTAAACATTTTGTCTTGTACACGCCTTGTACGGCACCAAACGACAACACGACGGAACCAAATATTTGGTGCCGCCGTCCGTGGTGTCTACTGAAGCAAAAGCGCTATATACAAATCATCCTCTTCCTCAAAACCCACTTTACCAAAACATGTAAAACTTAAACCAAGCTCATCATTGTCACCTTCCCACTCACTAATCACTGAAGATAACATCATTGTAAGTATCCTAACTTCATTTTATCTCTTAATTCTGAGTCTAGGATTCTTATTTGTGCACAAAACTATCACAAATCATTACATGGGGTTTTATGTATGCTTTTATACCAAATATGAATTCAATTGGCAAAATACATAACTAGTCATTGAAATTAGGTACTACATTATCATATTGCATAAACAAATCATGCTTCCCACTAATTGATAGATAATGAATATAAGGCCTTGTTTAAACAACCAAACACCCCATTTCAAAAGTTTTGAAAAGCTTCTCACTTGTAGGAAAACAACTTTTTCATTGCTAATACAAATAGAAACGTTAAATTTTCATCACTTGCATGCTCTTGAATACTAAAGGTATTGCATAACTAATATGCATTCCCGGGTATATTCAAATGAAGCCACATTGAATTAGGAGCATTTGGGTTATCTCATGGTATTTGCCAAACACCCCTCTAAAACCATTTTATGCATAAAATGAGTCGAGATAACCGCAACTCCAAATTGTTTTCATATAGGCACACACTAGAACCAAAAACGTTAAAAATTATTCTCATTTTTAACATACTCTTGTCCTTAGGAATAACCATGGTAGCCGCAAGATTCTATGATCACAAAGACACCCTTAACTACATTCCCAAACACCACAAAACCAAAGGACTTACCAAGGAACATGTAGAAATATTTAGGGGTCTAGAATCAAGGTATTTCCATGAGGGTAGAACCATTCACTCATCCTTCCTTGAAAATACCAACCTTCGTGAAGAACTAGCCGCCATTCAATTCGACTGTCTTCTTGACATCGATGAACCAATTTGTCCTAGGTTTGTGTTAGAATTCTATGCTAGTGTGACCGGCTTTAATGATGAAGACGATGATGAATTTTTTCTTAGGTTTAGAATCAATCAAAACGACTACACCATCACCTTAGGCAACTTTGCTCAAGTGTTAGGAATTCCCAACCGAGGAACTTGTGTCTACACGGATAAGTGGTCACTCACAGCTCTTGATGCAATCAATGACCGCTCTCTTCCCTACCAAACCCGTTTGGCCGATAAGGATGTCATCCGTGAACACCTTTTTAACCCAAAAAGTGATACAACCCGAGTTAACCGAAAGGGAAAAGAAGTAAACCGAGATCCATATGGAATGGAGCTAAATGAACTTAAGCCCGAATTTAAGAAATGGGAGGAGCTACTTAGAGCCAACGTCATTAGCACCATAGGAAATAGGGATCACATTAACGCTTGCCTTTGTCATATGCTCTACAACTTGTCCACTCGCCAACCATTCAATTTAGCTTACTACATCGCTAGGAGAATGATTGATATTCCAACTCAAGGATCGGTTGCTCTTCCATACGGGATGCTCCTCACCCGTCTCTATAGAAACTTTGCACCAATTCAACCAAGTCCAAAAGGGATGCATCTACACTATGAGCTCATCCCTCACATCTTTGTACCTTTAAGTGATGCACGAGTTGCTAAGACAAAAGGCAAAAGAGCAAAACCTCCAACTCCATCATCATCATCATCAAATAGCTCCGAGGATGGTCTTCCAAGCTCTCGTCTTCCGCCTCATGAGTATTATGCGTCTCTTCCCGAAATAGAGAATGAATCAGCGGAGTTCAAGCAAACTAAGGGAATGTTCAAGGCCTTGGTAGGATGATGAACAAGATTTACAAGAAGTTGGACAAATAAGGGTACTTTTAAAGAGTGTTTGGAACAATGCATTATCGTTAATGTTTGATACAATTTAGTTGCTTTTATTATGTAGGATGATAATATAACTTGAAACAATGGTGTATGCTAACAATCTCATGCAGGGGGATAGCGCAAGTATGCTATCAAATTTTACCCATTTTCACTATAATGTGAAAATCAAAAAGCCTTGCTCAAAATACATGCTCCACTATGTTTATATATGTGTTATCTGCTTTTCCTAACTATAAATGTTTAGTATCACATGTTTTGAGAAGAAATTCAGGTTTCGGAAAAGTCCCCCACACCTAAAAACGTACTCTGTCCATTTTTCTGCACTTCACGGATCAGACGACACCATAAATTTGGTACCGTCCATTATGTAAATTGGTACCGCCATACCAGACAGGACGGACGGCACCCTTTTTAGGGTTCCGGCCGTGTTTGATTTTGGTGCCGTGGATCCTTCAGGTAACTTTATGAATTTCGACTATTTCGTTATTCCAAATTACCATCCAATGCTTATAAGTCAATCCTAACTTGCTTATACTCTTATTAGAACTAGTATAATTCACTTAGGTATATAAGAAATCCATTTCCCACCAAAATTCAAAAATTTGAAAAATCTACCCAAGGAGCCCTTTTGCATAAAGGAAGGAACCAAATTTTTGGTACCTTCAAATCCGTGGGTGATCTGAATATTAGGAAATTCCACTCATTAGAACACATTTATTGCAAATCTTTTCTTCTTCACTCCATCTCTCTTGAATGGCTTGACTAGGGTGATATGACTAGCATTCAACCCACTTCCAAATCATTAGGAACCTCATCTCTTCAATGGTTTAACATCAAATCAAACACATTTCTCTATAATTTTTCACTTCTATAAATTGAGAGGTTTTACCATGATCATCCTCACACCTTCTTCATTCTTACTATCATCTAGCAAAGAAAAACCAAAGTCAAAAATGACAAAATCATCTCCAAAACCTTGCAAGAAGATCGCTAGAATTAGTGTGAGGCCTTGTTGCTTCGTTAACCTTAGCTCCTCATCCGATTCTTCTCCGCTCACAATTTCATCTCCCATCCGAGATGATACAAGCCTTACCTTAGCCACACCTACTCAATCACACATTGTGATCACCACTCCACCACCAACAAAAACACCAACCTCACCTCCACTGGCACCCATCCAAACATCCAAAACACCCTCACCACCTTCACCAAGGTCTCCAACTCTCATTCCTATGGAGTTATTTTCCACTCCACATACTTCACCAAATCCTTTCTTGGAGGACTTGGATGACTTGCCTCCTAGGCCAAATCATCCACCACCATTGCCATCATTTGGCTCAATTGAGCGGATGGCTCATGAGTCACCTCGGTCATCCTTGGACCCAAACGCCCCATTAGGGCCTAAACCTCTTCTCTTCCACCCCATTCACAAAGACATTCATGGTCCTTTGTATGGGGATCATTCACTCCCCACATCAATGTCCCCTCATCTTGAGGACATTGAGGAGTGTATGTGGGATGCCAATCCCACTAGAGAGGAGATTCAAACGGAACTCCACAACCTCCACCAATTCAAAGGCATGGTGGACTTTCACTTGAGTGAGACAATGAAAATGCAAACCGCTTTGCTTGCTTCCATCATGACCACCCCAAACATTTCCACCAACACCCATACAACTACCATTCCACCACCACAACCTCCCCAAACATACTACCCCCCTAGGCATGGTTGCTCAACTTGTGAGCAAACGGCCCAAACCGTTGATAGGACACGGGTTATGGTCCTTGACTTTCAAGAAGAAATGAGGTTCATCCTCAATCATATCCTTGAGCGCCTCAACGCTCTTTCTCATCCACCATCAAATTAGGATGGTCATAGTTTAGCATTTCTAGTTTTCTCTTATTTGGATTATTTTTTTTCTTCTTGTACTAAAACACATAATTGTGTTCCCATTTCATGATCTTTATTCATGAAAATTTTAACTAATGAATGGTGTTTTTATTATAGCGTTGGTGCTTTTACATAGTGTTTGGAAATGCTTATGAATGATCATTATTACTAACATTTTTTTGTATCTTCCCATTACGCACCCAATTTAGGGGGAGCTTTGATCAAGGGGGAGACAATGGCTCGGGCTCATTACATTCCACATCGCCTCTACTTTTTGTTGAGACAAAAAGGGGGAGAAAATATAGAACTTGTTTATATTTGACTTTTCTGAAAAAGTCAACTGCATACTTTGACTTTCTGAAAAAGTCAACATCATACATCAACTAGTGAATACTTTGACTTTCATAAATAGTCAAACATCATACACTTGCATTATCATTCTCTTTTCAAGTTCTAAAACTAATATTTTTATAACTCTTGCACAAACTTTGTATCTTTTATAAAACTAAAATTTATATTTTGTCCTCAACAAAAAAGGGGAGATTGTTAATACAAATATCGTCATTAAACGTTATTTATATTATTGATCTTTACCTAAGTTTTGTTAACGACAAAAGTAAATTTAATTTGTATAAAAGCTTAAAACTTGTCAAGTTTAATAGATATTAAAACAAGTTTTTTTCAAACAATATATTCATCATTCAAGCATTTACATTTATGATTAGTAACATCTTGATATGACTCTAATCATTATGTATGATAATAGTTTTTAAAATGTGTTAGGTTCTTAAAACCAAACACTACTTAAGTACTTGCATATTTCTAAAAATAGAAATACAACATATGACATCATGTGATGCATCATGGAAATCATTGGAAGATTTCATTAGATATTTTGTGTGGATTTGTACTCTTCATATCTTGCACAATCTCACTTAGATAGAGTTGACTTTAGCAAAGATTTGATATCTTGGCTGCCGACCGGCGGTACCAAATTGGTACACGGCGGAACCCTTTTAAGGGTTCCGGTCCGTGACACTCATCCATTTTGGCTATAAATAGCAATGCCAAGCCAAGTAGTTTTTTATCCCTTTCTAACATACTCTCATACATATCTTCTCTCTAACCTTTCTAACTCAGTTTCATATCATATTAGTGATCTCTTTTGTAGCAAAGAAGATCAAGTCACATTCAAGATTCAAACGAGAAGTTGGAAGTCTCGTTTGTTTAGTGTTGTATGATCTTGTGTTGATTCATACTTCATTGTTGCATTAAACCATCATAATCTTGTGAGTGTGAGTGGTTAGTATTTTAGTCCTCAAAATACATTGTGTGTGGGAGTGGTTGTACCCTTGGAAAGAACTCGACATCTAGCTTAGTGTCGGAAATAGTGTAAGCGAAGTTTAAAGGTTTTCTCCGCCGGTGAAAGGAGCTTGTTGACTAGTGAAGTTAAAATCTCGAGTGTGAGACTCGAGGAGTGGAGTAGGGCAAGGAAAAAGAGTCCTTGTAGACCGAACCACTATAAACAACTTGTTGTGGTTTGATCATTTCTTTCCTTATTTACTCCTTACATATTGCTTGCATATTTCATTAACATATCTAAGATCAATATCAATTGATCTTTACATCATTTCAAAACAAAGTTTTAATTGGTAAACTATTCAACCCCCCTTCTAGTTTTCTACAAAAGTGATTCAGCCAATGCTTTTCCTAATTCTTTAGCCTTCGTGGCGTAGCCGTTTAGTTTGGCTGTAAATGCATCCACCGTTTCATCCTCCTTCATTTGAAGGGTCTGAAATCCAATCATCAATGATTGTAACCGTGCTTGTTGCACTTTCTCTTCTCCAACGTGTCTCTTTCTTAATGAATCCCATAATTCCTTTGCTGTTTTGCAACTTGCTACTTGTAAGATCACATCTTCGGTCAATGCTTGATATAGGAAGGCAGTTGTTGCCTTATCCTTCTTAACATCTACTGGTGTATCAACCTTAGTTTCTATTGCTTCCCATAAACCTTGTGCTTCTAGTATCACCTTAATTTGTATAGTCCAAACTGTGTAGTTTGTGGCTTTGAGTTTTGGGCATTGATACTGTGTCATAGGGGTTACGGGTTTTGGTGCAGTGTTACTGCCACTTGCATCGTCACCAGGCATATTGATGGTACTTATGATCTTCACTTTCTAATGGGGATTCTAACTAAGTATGGTATTCTTAATACTACGGGAACAGAAATAGTTTTTTTTCCGGGAATCTACTAGTACGGGATCAATATATAGTTCTCGGGATTTCCTAGTAATGTAAAATAACGATCTATACTATCTAAAGTATAAAAGAGAAATCCAAAGTTCGAATTTGTGACCTCGTTGTTGTGTTTAAAACACAGTTGTATTCCCACTTGTGTCGGTACTTGAGTTTAATACCAACCACTTTCTTTCTTTCCCACTTTCACTAAAACCAATTCGCGTACACCTTTGATGTTTTCGAATTGCCTTCAGTCTACTTGTTCTTTCACCACGTTGTCTCTTTTTTTTCTTTTGTGTCGATGTATAATGTTTTGCCTTCGAACTCTTGGTCTTGGCTATTTCCGAACACAAATATCTCCAAAATACCTTTCGGTATTTTCCAAAAAAACAAGTCAATTACTTGTTCTTTCCTTTACCACTATGAATGGTAGTCTCCTACGTTGCTTGTCCGCGTTCCACAACACTTTCTCTTTACTTTTGTTCCACACCGAATGTGCTTCACCCAAAAATACCTTTCGGTATTTTTCCAACAAAACACCCACAAGTGATCAAGTCGTGTTTTTTGTTAATAGTCTTTATATCGCTAGCGTCTCTTCTTCCAAAAACAATCTTTGATTGTTTTTCTAACCGGTTGTGTTTTCTTCTATCTCCAAGCAACGCCTCGTTTTCTCTTCTTGTATATGCGGTATTATACAAGGTATCCCTTCTTCTGTTGCTGCGTTCGATGGCCTATAACAGAAATCCGACACCACAAAGATTGGTGTCCTCTGGTTTGCAATTTCGACACAAAGATAAGTCGTATACTACTTATCTTATGTCCTAGTTATCCAAGTAACGTCTTCCTTTTCCTGAAACAAAGTTTCAGCATGTATTCTTCTTCCAGAACCAAGGACCAGCGCTTGTGTTTCTGGTTTGGTTCTCTTCTTCTTCTCGTTGGTTCCTTTCTAGTTTGATTATGTCTCGCTAACAAGTATCTGGTTCGATTCTGTCTCGCTTAACAAGGGTCTGGTAAATGTTGCCTCGTTAACAAGAAATCTGGTGTTTGAAGATGATGGTGTAACGAGATGTAAGCAGGCTCTTGATGCCAAATATTGGTCCCTAACGTGTATGATTTGAGTCGATATGAAATATGCAAACAATAACAATAAAAACTTTGAATAACTAATCGTCTAACTTCTGTAACGTTACAAGTATGTACGTATTTATACTAAACGAAAGGGCACATTTCCCAAACGTTGCAACGGTTAGGAGGTAACCGTTTTTTGGCGGTTACAACCGTTTTCCATAACTACTTGGCGGTTAAGTAACTGCCATCAACCGCTATTCGGTTGGTATCTTTAAAACGAGCAAGTATGGTCCTTTGAGTTAGAAGCAATGGCGAGATTATTAGTTTACAGATATAAGCTGTTACATGCGGTTTGCAGTTAACATGACACTGTTCAAAGGCGACCATGTTACGAAGCAATGTGAACTTGTGGTCATCCATGCTCACTGGAGCAATCTTTAAAACTCCCTTTTTAAAACTTACATCTAATGGTTGACCTTTTTCAGCCTTCTTGACTTTGATTCCTGACTCTTTTAAATCAGATATTGTGCGGAACATGTGCGGCTCCTTGACAAGGAACTTGTTCTCTAAAACTTCTGTTGGGCAAATGCTCGCTCGAAACTGTTCAAGAAAGTGGCTTCCACAATCTTTCTCATCTCCTAACTCGTTCTTCAAACCTGGCTCTTCTGTGTCTTCAGAACTTGTTAATTTGTATACTTTGTCCAAAACAAATAAAGGGAGCTGATTTTCAAGCATGATGAGATCGCTGGAGGACGGGTAACATCCACCTCTTTATAAGTATTGACTTCTTACTGAAATCAATCTCTTTTGTTTCTCGCAAAAGCTCTACAACGAAACAGCTATCAATGAGCATCATATTGATGAACTGCTTGCTGCTGAGGTTCAGTTCTTCAGAGTAACAACCACGAGCCTTGTGTTCGATATTTTTTAATTCATTGACTAGTGCATTTAGATTAGGCCTGTTGGGCTTGGTTGGATTAAAAAGGCGATGAAAGAAGTTCCATTTCGTGTTCTCCTTGGCTTGTAAACGAAGTGCTCCATGATGGTATGGACCAATAGATACGATATTCGGTTCATAAGCTTTAGGTTCAACTGCACGTAAACGATCTGGAACTCTGTAGATAGTAGCACCATTGTTGGTTTTTGTTGGAAGTTCAGCACTTAGCTTTTCCTCCAGCAATGCAGCAAAATCCGAATCAGCTACTGTGGCTGCGGTGTGAGCTGCTCTGCTAGTACTAGTTTGAAACCTTAATCTACATATTGTTTGTAGAGGTATGGTAAAAAGTTTGGTTACCATTTTTTGGTCACTGATAAAGTAAACTTTCTTGGTCTACTTGAAACCTTTAGATTGTGTTGGTATTTATAATACTGTGTTAAAATGTTCAACTTGACTGAATACTTTCCTATGTGCTTCTTCCTGGCACTATTTACTTATTCATGGTCCATTAGGTGTGATCACAATTTTGTTACTCTTTTGAAGTCTTAATATACGATGCTTCAAAGTTTAAACGCTTAGCACATTCTTGAGTGAAAGATCAACTCTTGTGTGAAAGACATGAACCAGTTAAGTTATAACCACAAAGTCAGTCCACACTTGCTCTACGTTTTCCAATTTTTAAAAGTTAAAAATAGATTTACGTTCTATATTCATTCAACACACGTACATATTGTTTTTAATAAAAGTGAATATATTAGCTACAATTAATTGTAGCCAATTGGCTACAATTTTGTACTAAAAATGTGGGTCACTGATTATTTTTGTGGTCCTGATTCTTTTATGTGATCCCTGAATCATTGCTAGTGTTATTTTTATGAAGGATTGTAGCCAAGATATCCTCTTAATAAAAATAGCCTATAAACCATGACCAAGACCAAGACCAAGACCAAGACCAAGACCAAGACGACTTTGAAATGAATCTATTACAGACAAATGCATTTATTAAAGCGAAATTTTTTTAAAAGGCGAGAAGCGTATTTCTTGCAGAAGCCCAACTTTTCTGACATTTCTTATTTAGCCTACTTCATCGCTGCTTATCAGGAGAGAAATTAAAAATATACACGTGTTGCAACGAGGTTAAAAGTAAAGGAATATAACATACCACATAAGCAATTTGGCTGCCCTTAAGCCGCGATTTCATCCAATGGGCCCCACTCCAAACATTACCCAAAACAAAAACAAAAAAAAAAAATAATAAAAAAACGCCACATAACCAATTCGGTGCCCATCTAGCAGCGATCTTCTCCAGTTAATTGTTACCCAAACGAAAAGAAAAAAAATAAATAAATAAAAATTCCACATATACCAATTCGCCCCCCATGGGCAGCGATTTCATCCTCACCCCACTAAATACCATTCGACTTTAACCCAAAAAGCAAATCGACTCCTTTTTCCTTGATAAAAAGCTAAAAAAACTAATCAATTTATATTGACAATTTACAAAGTTGATAAGATTACACACTATATAAATCATTTTAGTTAAACTTGTTATAAACTTACCTCCAAACCCTAAACTTACCTCTAAACCCTAACTCTAAACGCACTAAAACCCTAAACACTAAAACTATTCTTTATTTTTTTTTAATCGAAATCAATATATATAATTTTTCTTTTTTTTTTGGAGAAGAGATCGCTGCCAAAGAGGGGCGATTGTCTATGTGGAATTCTATTTATTTTGTTTTTTTTAAACGCATAAGTGGGGGATAAATTGGAGGAAATCTCTCCTTATTGGGAGAGAAATGGTCTATGTGGAATTGTATTTATTTTGTTTTTTTATAAGGCATAAGTGGGCGAGTAAATCGCTCCTAATTGGCAGCGAAATGGTCTAGGTGGATTTTTGTTTGTTTTTTTTTTTTTTTTTTTTGTTTTTTTTTCTTGTTTTTTTTTCTGTTAATATTTGGAGTGAGGCCATTGGATGAAATCACTGCTTAAGGGCAGCGAAATTGCTTATGTGGTATGTTATATTCCTTTACTTTTAACCTCGTTGCAACACGTGTATATTTTTCATTTCTCCCCTGATAAGCAGCGATCAAGTAGGCTAAATAAGAAATGTCAGAAAAGGGCTTCTGCAAGAAATACTCTTCTCTGCATAGCCTTTTAAAAGAATTTCGCTTTATTATATATTGTTTACGTAGTTGTACATATTGAATTGTATAGTCATGTATTGTCCTTTAAATACAAAATGCTCGGTCATAGTCACAACCTAACTCTAATTTAATTTTCACACTGGATGAGCAGTACTAAAATAAGTACGTTTGCCTCCCTAAACTTGGATCTCAATAATATACATTAACTAAGGTGTATAAACGTGACATAACAGCTAACATCTTAAAACTTGTAAAGTTTGATTTCACAGCTCGTTGTAACAAATGTATGCGAGAACTTTGATATATACGAACCAGATTCGATTAAGAAGAGATAAAAAGAAACGATAAAGATGAATAAAGATAGGTGATCAACTTTCGAGAGACCGATCTCTCTCCCAATAATGATATCAAATCACTAATTCATTCATAATATCAATTACAACCCTAATACTTTATTTATAACGGAAAGTGATCCGCACGCTCTCAAAATTTATTGGGACACTTCACTGTATGTAATAGACAATTGTACTCTAAGTATAACCCGCTTTAATTACTTGTACAGTGGAGTGTCCCAATATAATTTGGGAGTGTGCCAATCACTTCCCATTTATAATAGAATATGCCCTAGAATTAACTTGGTCTCTAAGATAACACTGTAAATGAAACTAATTTTAAAAAGGAAAATACTTATAAATAATCAAATACAGGAAACCAAGAGGGTTCGTATCAAATACTCCGCCCTTCAAAAACACCTTGTCCTCAAGGTGTCGCCTTGAAAAATCTTGATTCTGGGATCCCATACCTTTCTTTTAGCTGCTATCTCATGATGTTGTCCAACATTAAGCTCAAACTGGCCAAACTTCAGTCCATGATTGTTGAAAATACACATATGCAAGTTGGAAAACTCTCCTAGTCCAATAAAACTAAGACTGTTAAGTGAACCATCTTTTGTTCTTTCTTGTGTAAATCCATCAAAGCTTCCCAAATAATGATCATGAAGGGCTTGATGTATCATCCAAACATCCTGTTTATGTTTTGCTCCAACACCCACAACAAAGTTGTTGCTTAGGCGTGCATAACCCACATTACTCTCCCTGTTGTCAAGCTTCTGCTCCCGATTCATCCCCTGATGTTTATCGTAGGCTGCAATCACCTCGCCCCTCGTTTGTTTTATTTCTTCCATGTTTGATCTTGTGCTTTCATTCTTGTCACTTTTTACATTATACCTAAAGTTTTGTTCTTCGTCTTCATCTTCATCTATTAACACATCACCGTTGTATTCACCACTCTTTTCCATAACATTTGTTTTAATTGAACCTTTGGTGAACGTACTTTAAGACTTCTTATCCATCTCGTCCTTCATCTCCCTTAACCTTAGTTTTAATAGGGCAAGCTAATGTTGAATCTTCACAATATCCTTGTGAGTGTTTCTTTGGTTGACTCCTCATTCTTGGTTGCGATTCAAGAATGGCTCGTTGGCCTTCCAATTGGGATCGGATTTGTTTGACCTTATTGTCCCATTCTTCTCGAAACGCGTTTATGTGTTCCATTGATTTAAGAAATCAAGGGATGGATATTTTTTCCTTATGAACAATAATTCCTCTGCTCGGTGAACAGTACATCTGATGAATAGTGTTCGGTTGAACAATAACTCGACGATGATGGATTTTTTTTAATTATTTATATTTATATTTTTGAAACCCTAGAATCGAAACATCTCTGATACCAAATGATACAAACTAGATTAGATTAAGAGATAAAAAGAAACAATAAAGATAGTGATCAACTTTCGAAAGGCCAATTTCTCTCCCAATAGTGATATCAAATCACTAATTCATTCATAATATTCAACATAATATCTACTACAACCCTAATACCCTAATTTTAATAAAAGATGCCATAGAATTAACTTGGTCCCTAAGATAACATTGAAAAGAAAACTAATTGTAAAAAGGAAAATACTTATAAATAATAAAATACAATAAACTAAAAGGGTTCGTATCAAACTTGTGATTAAAAGATAAACTAACCAATTTCAGTAAAACCTAACATGAATTTTGACATCAATTAGGATAAAAAATTTATCCAACCTAATCAAAAAATGGGTCATATTAACACCAGAAGTTTAAATATATGTACAAATAAGGTTTTATTGTCATTATGAGAATGTTATTTGTATTAGTGTGAGTTATAAGGATGAGACTAAACAAATATAACCTATGAATCTTTAATATTTAATGGTTGAGCTAGGTCTTTAAAAGGTGTTGTATCTGTATAGGATTACTGGCTCTAACTACTGGCTTGGGTGACAAAGCAGTAGAAATATTGGAAGATTCAGTCACTCCCATCTTAGAAGCTCTGAGATCTCGTTCTGAAGCAACAAAGCTAGAATCGGTATTATATACATTCACTAGTGTAATTTATTTATGCTTGAAATTTAATTTAATAATTTATCATCATATGTTGGCTTGCACTAATCTGTAGTTATTGAAAGGATTGGCTGTGATTGCTTTTGTTGGTGGAAATGAACCCAAGGAACTAAAAAGTGTATGCAACTTATGTGGCAAGTGGTTCACCCGAAACTTGGTTCCAATGTATGTGTCTCTGCATATTTGTTATTTATCAATCAATCGTTATTGAAGTCAAGGATATGTTGACTAAAGATGTACAAATCTCAAGTTGTTGCCACTAAGCCATCACAGGCAATAACAACAGCAATCGTATCTGCTTGGTGATTTCTTCTTACTACTTTGGAAGGATGGACACTTGATCCTAAACTGTGGCAAGAGTGATCAGTATATTTCTTTAGCCCATCTACCCTTTCTTCTTTTAGTTTGTACACACTAACTTTGTAAAATATACTTTCCATGAGTGTTTCCTATCTTTCTACACTTTTAGACAAGGATGACAGATTTGTTAGGATTACAGCTCGTGGAACACTTGCTTTGATATACGAGAAGGGAAATTTGAAGAAGTTTTGTGGTGATTCTAAAGAGGCCAGTGATAGCTCGGTTAAAGATGTTGCACATATAGATGGGTTTAGAACAAAAATCTTGAATCAAGTTCATAACCTTTCTGCTGAGGCGGGTGAAAAAGCAATTGCTAAGAAGGATCTCAATAATCAATGCAATACTTTTAAAGATATTTTGGAATTTATTGAGTTACTTCTCAATCTTTCTTTTGAAATGATCTTGTTAATACATATATCGCCTAAAAAACGTTATTTATATTTTATGATCTTTGCTATTTTTGTTGATAACAATAATAAACGTTATTTAAGCAAAGCATAAATTTAGTCAAGTATTTTATTTATAAAGATATAAGTTTTACTTAAGATCACTAGAAGGCTCAACTATATATTACACACTAGGGGTGAGCAAATAGACCGAGAACCGAACCAGAACCGAGAACCGGACCAGAACCGACCCAACTCGAACCGAATTTTAGAACCGTGGTTCGGTTCTCGGTTCTTCATTATTTTAAATTTCGGTCTCGGTTTGGTTCGGTCCGGAACCGAAGAACCGCCCAAACTCTATGTTTCGTGTATCATTTCTTAGCTTTTTATGAAACAATGCATAGACCATTACTATAGTCATGAACTTGTTATAATTTCCTAGCTTTGTTATAATGCATAGACCATTCTTAGCTTGTACACGGTAGCATCAGTTTACATAAATTAGTTACATTACTTGATTTTGTTATAATTGTTACTGCATCTGTTGGTTTCATAACTCATACATGCACTTATCTTTCTCTTTATATATATTTAGGTTTTAATGGTAGCTTATGATCCCAGTATCGAGTTAATTTGATGATAAAGAATAGTCTCTACACTACAATCATGAATTTTTAAGCATTTTCTTGAAATTTTCGGTTCCAATCGGGTAGAGCCGAAATACCCAAACCGGACCCGGGAACCGAACAGGAACCGAAACATGCTTTTCGGTCCGGTTCTCGGTTCCTAAGATTTGCATTTTTCGGTTCTCGGTTCTCTTGGTTTTGGGTCGGTTTCGTGCGGTTCCAGAACTGAGCTTACCTCTATTACACACTATTGATTTTTATCACATGTAAACTATGCTTAATGTGTTGTAAGAAATGATCATTACATATTCATCCTAGTCATACACTAGCATAAGTAATCAAACATTTTTAATAAGTCATAAACCAACATTGTACAATCTATTAAACACACTTTAGCTAGTTACATTTTAAAAGTTAACTTTGTTAAATGTTTTAATCAAAATGAAATTGATTTATAACATCGCTACTTGGATCATCCTATACTAGCATAATATGAGATAGCAAAATCTAGTAGGATCATATAGAATATTTTGGAAATATTTGAACTAGATTTGGAAGATTTGCAAAATCTCCTGGACTGGCAAAACCAAAAAAATACAAGGGCGGACCCCTTTTTTGGTTCTGGCCAATCCGTGGGTTTCTGAGCCAAATGGCTATAAATAGCAGCCCAAATTCAGTTGTTTTTCTCATCACTTACATACATAAATATTGTACATTCTCTTTCACTCATAATTCTCTGTATCTAACTCATTCATATTCATTTTAGTGAACTTCTTAAATAGCAAAGAAGATCAAAGTATTATTGAAGACTTACAAGCTTTAATAAGTGTTGCAAGTCTTGTGTATTCATCACTGTGTATTGTAATTGTTCATACATCATTGTTTGTACCAAACCATCATAAAACCCCTGTAGTGATTGGTTAGTATTTTAGTCCTCAAATACATAGTGTGACGAGAGTGGTTGTACCCTTGTAAAAGAAATCGACATCTAGCTTTGTGTCGAAAATATTGTGTAAGCGACGTGTAAAGGTTTTTTTCCGCCTGTTAAAGGATCTTGTTGACTAGTGAAAGGATACTCTCGAGAAGAATACTCGAGGAGTGGAGTAGGGCAAGGAAAAAGAGTCCTTGTAGACCAAACCACAATAAATCATGGTGTTGTGGTTTGATCATTTCTATCTTTATTTATTTACTAGTTAATATTTACATCTTGAATTCACATAAAGTTTTCAAAGAAAAGAAAATTAAAAACGGTAAAACTATTCAACCCCCTTCTAGTTTTTCACAAATTTGTATACATGCAACCGGCGTGTTTATAATAGTTTTTGTTTGATAAATAATTAGGACATTTATGCTCCTGAAACCTCAGTTAATATTGGTGGGGTGTTGCTTACTATATTAACTTGGTCCCAACTAATCCAGTTAAACTATATGAACAGATTTCTCGGGGGAGGATTCTTAAAGCACATGCAGGTTCGTTTGTTAACATTTCATAAGTTTGTTATGTATGTTTATGTTAGCCCATAATATTAGTCTATGTATTTGTATTGGGATCAAGGTCCGTATCTAGAATCCTCTATATACTTACCGTATTTTGTGATCTCGGCTCTCAAGCGGATTTTGAGGTATGTTCATGGTACTTTAGACTATGGGTTGCATTTGTTCTCATTTTCTACTTCCTCTTTGGTTGCTTATTCAGATGTCAATTGGGCTATTGCCCTACCACTCCGAGGTCTACTTCTGACTATTATGTATTGTTGGTGTGTATTCGCCCAGAGTAGGGTAAGATAATCAAAGTCAGCAGCAACAAATACCACTAGGTGGTTACCGGATATCACTTGGAATCGTGTAATCACTTTCCAAAGTAAACTATTCGACCCTAATGCCTGGGTATCATGAATATCTACTTGGGATAAGACCAAATGTATGTTATTGAATCAGGCACAAATCAATAACCCTTTGCTTTCAAGTGTTTATGCTTTCAGTTTGTTTCTCTTGGTATTGTATGTTTCAAGGTGTTCTTCAGCTGATGAAGATCATCTCTATTTATAGTAGAGAAATACTCACTCCTAGTAAATGGACATTATGTGTGATTAACGGCCAATTAATCACTCATAATAAGCCTCCATTATCATAGGAATAGTGGTTACATGACCAAATAAACGTGGTCATAAAGCAGTCATAACAGTCAATTGAATGAGTCAAAGCTGTTACAAATAATCACTGCAACACTACCAGTAGGAACCATTACACTAGCAGCAGGAACCAACACTACCAGCAGGAACCATCAGCAGGAACCATTATACTAGCAGCATGAACCATAACACTACCAGCAGGAACCATCAGTTACCAAACTAGCAGTGGTAACCAATACACTAGCAGTGGAAACACTAGCTATCAGTACTAACTTAGCACTATCCGTACTAACTTAGCACTACCAGTACAAACCACTATTGAGTTAGGGTGTTCAGGGACCTTATGGGTGTACACTCCGTACCTCCTAACCCAAAACCAGGTGTGAACTAATCCCACAAGTGCACTAAATTTTCCAACAATCCTCCCCAAATTTAGTTCACTTCCTTTTCAAGAAAAACAAACATCAAACAAAACATGTGCATAAACGAAAATATCCTGAGGATTGAATTTCCATCTTAGTACATTACACGTTCAAATATTCGAGAATCAGGGTGTTCTAAGAATTGAACCCTTCAACCCATTTGAATACCTGAAGAAAAAATACACACGAGTTTTCAAACACTTAACAGCTCCTGACACTATACAAGCCATGTGTCCATATCCAAATTCATAAATGTTGTAAAAGCTAAAAGTCCAAAAGCTCCCTGAAGCGGCAAAACTTCAACATTTACATAGGTGGTTTCTCTTTATTCATGCTCCTGCCAAGCACTTTTTCAAAGAAAAATAACCATTAAGAAGTAAAGACTTCATCCTCCTTTTCAGCAGGTTCTGAGCACAACCTTGGGATGTATATAAAACATGTGCTCCAGTCCACTGAATGTTCAGCTTTCCACATTGAACTCATATCCCAAGTTTCCTTAGGAGGGAGTTAGGTGTCTTAGCATTCAGTGACTAAGTTGGACTTAAACCCATCCCTTTAGCATACTTTATAACCAAGTCTCTAGCCAAACCCTTCGTCAAGTGGTCAGCTAAATTTTGTTGAGATCTAACAAACTCTATAGATACCACCCCATTCATGATAAGCTCACGAATCATGCTATGTCTGACACCTAAGTGTCTAGACTTCCCATTGTACATCTGGCTATAAGCCTTTGCCAATGTAGTTGTGTTGGAATCACTCCTAAACTAGAATTCAAGTGTTAGTAATTAATATGTAATAGTTAGCTTAATTATGGCTTTTATGTTAGTAATCAAGGTTAGGCTCATGTAGAAAGCCCATGAGCCTATCCAAAGCCCAATAAGGGAAAGGAAGGGAACTTGCATGTTGCCCTAGTTCCCTCCTATAAATACCTCTTGTAAACCCTCACTTGAGGGTTGGTTGTTCTCTTTCACATAATACACCTACGCATAACCTTTCTACATATTATATTCGTGTGTGTTTATGTGTTTAGTGTTCATCTGCCTCCTCTTTATCTATCTTTCTCATATTAATGCTTGTGTTACAAACATGGTGACCTAACAGTGGTATCAATCGCCAAATAGTTGGGTGAAAAGGTTTTGTTTTTGAAATTTTGGTTTTACGCGTAACCTACGGTTCATAAATTTTCTCACGCTTAAAAACTCATTTTTTTCACTTTACAATCCAAGATTCTTGTACTTTCAAGGTTTTTAGGTGTTAAAATTTCAGTTTTTGGCAAAAAGTTTCAAACTTTACGTGTATTTCATTGTTTTTAAGCTTGATTTTAAACGTGTGTTCATTTCTACGCGTAACGTGTCTACAAGTTTTGGTTAATCAAGTTTCACACATTTGTGTTATTTTGGTGATATTGAAGCTGTTTCATCACAAAAATCTGGTTTATACACATCTTTGGGCAGAAATCAGTTTGGGTTCATTTATACGCATAAGTAAACCCTAAGTTTACGTGTAAGTTGTTCAAGGTTTGATCTTCAGTTTTCTTGGTTTACTCAGTGTTTTCTTGCTTGGATAAGCCTAAAAACACTTCGACTTTGGATATCTTTTACACTGAAATTAGTGTAAAGGATTTTTTGGGCAAAACCCTAGTTTTACGCCTAAGCATAAAAGCTTATGAGTAAAAAATCTTACGCCTAAGCATTTCCTACACATAAGCACGTCTTACGCCTAAGGAAAACTTACGCATAAGTTTCTTACTGCTAAGTATTTAGTTTATGCATAACCTAAGGTTTAACTAACCCTACACGTAAGCTAATCCTACGCGTAAGTCTCATTCTTACGCGTAAGTTTGGTGTTTTTACGCCTAAGGTTTTCTTTACCTAAGCTTGGTTTCTACGCCTAAGGACTCTTCATCAACAAAGTTTCATTCGACTACAAAGATCCATTTTTACAACACAAGTTTTCAAGATGTCTCAACCACCATACTCTAACTACTTTCCTCATGTGTATCCTCAACAACAACAACTTAGTCCTCAACAACAACAATTCAATCTACAACAACAAGTTTATAAACAACAATTTAACCAACAACATTTTCCACAACAAGGAGCAATTCCACCACAAATGGTTCAACCACCACCAAGTCTTCAAGTACAACCTTACACAAACTTTAACAATCAACATCCATCTAGGAATACTATGAAGGAACCGACTTGGTTTGAAAAGATGTGTGAAGCTTTAAGTAGCCAACAATCCATTCATGAGGCTGGATCACTTGATAGACCTCCAATGCTCACTCCAGGAAAGTATCATCAATGGGTGATTATGTTCTTTAGGTTTTGTGATCTAAAGAAGCCACATGGAAAGTTCTTAAAGAAGGTTATCCTGGAAGGTCCATTTCAGATGCCTACTGTCACTACACCCGGAGATCCAAATGCTACTCCACCAAGAGGTGATGTCACCAACATTGCAACTCTTTCGACCTCACGGTGATGAACTTCTTCATTTCGAAGATGATGAGCTAGCAATGCAATACATCCTTTTGGGATTACCCAATCCGATCCTTGGAAGTGTTGATGCTCAAAATACTGCTAAGGCAATGTGGGAACATATTAATCTCCTCATGGAAGGCACTGAACTCAATAAAGAAGACATGGAATCCAAAATCTACTTGGCTTATGAACACTTCATGATTGAACCGGGAGAGACATTAGAGTCATATCATCATCGATTCTCAGACATCATCAATGACTTGGACAAACATAACATAATTATGCCAAGAATTGCAGTCAACACTAAGTTCCTGAGTAGTCTTGGTCCTGATTGGGAGAAGTATGTCATTTTCATCCGTCAAGCTAAGAATCTTCATCATGCTACATACGGATTGTTGTATGACTATTTGAAGCCTCATCAAAAAGAAGTTGACAAAGAACGGGTTATCCGTGGACAAAATGTTTCACCTTCACTTCCGGATAATCCACAATTAGCCTTGTGGGCTCAAGTTTGTTATCCTCCACAACCCACTACTCAACCAACTGCAACAATCACACCATATGATCCTTCAAAGCAACAATCTCAAGAAACTCAATTGGTTCCATACAACAACAACAATGATCAAGCACTTTACAGTGAATCCAATGAAGATGCAGAAGCTTTCGATGCATTGCAACAAGGGTTTGTTATGATTGCTAGAGCCTTCGGCCGATATACAAACAAATCCAACAATCGCATTCGTACCTCATCTAACACATGGAATCAGGCTGTTGTTAACAATGGACGTGTTGAAGTTCAGAATCGTGGTAATGGTCGTTAGATGGGCGGTGGTCAAGGGTTTAATGCTATAGGAAGGAATAACATGGGTGCTCCATAGAGAGCTCAAGTGGTTGAACAGGGTAATGCTCAGAATGGGATTAATGGTCTTCGTTGCTATAACTGTAATGAGAAGGGTCACCTGGCTAATGCATGCCCTAAACCGAGGACTAGAGGCAGTGCTTATCATAAGGAGGCTTTACTCTTTGCTCTTAAGGATGAAGCTGGTGGAACCCTCACAAACAAGGAACAGAGCTTCATGGCAGATGCAAATTCTGATGATGACATGGAGGACTTGCAGGCTAATGCAGTAGTGATGTTGATGGCACACATGCAAGCTCTCCACATGAGTGACACAGGCCCAGTGTATGACACTGATGGCTTGTCTCAGGTACCGGATCAAACTATACTCATTAATAATCTGATATCTCAGCCAAAATCTACTTCCGACAAGGGTCAGAGTGTTCAACATGAGCCGTCTACATCTCATTCCGATGATCATCAAATAGACCCTGTAGTTATATTTGATGATCAAGATGACCTTATGGTTACCTTTGATAATCAAGTTGACTCCGCGGTTATACTTGAGGATCTGACTAATGATCATGTTAAGACTCACGTTGAACAAGATGAACCTTCGTCTAATCTAGAAGTTGAGCTCATGACCTTAATTAAAGACCAAGAATCTCGATTTGGAAATATGCAAGCAATTAAAAGAAAACAATGCAGCGTTGACTAGGGATAATGAATGCTTAAAAAGGCAACTCAACGTTTTTAAAACTCAAGAAAAACGTGAACAAGGTTTTGAAGTTGCTTTTGCTAAATCTTCACAAAACGAAAAATCACAAGAACGACAGATACGTGATCTAGTCGCATCCAAGAATGCTTTGTTGTCTCAAATAGAACAACTGAAACATGATCATAAAAAATAAATTAACACTCTTAATTTGAAAAATCAAAAAGCCAAGGCTGAGTTGTTAAATTGTCAAAAACAGTTCTCGGACTACAAAAAGCATTCAACGAAACGAATAGATTCCTATCTTGAGGAAATTGTCGACTTTCAAAACAAAATCAAAGAGTTTCGAAATGTTGTTTATAAACATGGTGAATCAATCACAACGATTCAAAAGTTTACTTTCAAACCAAATCCAAATGGATATGGACCGAATTTTGCTGATTATAAACCTAAGTTTTCAAATAGAGCATTCAAACCAAATCCTGAAGTTTACAGTGCAGAACATAGAATTGATGATTCCATTATGAGTGTTGTTGAATATAATCGTCAAGAGGAATTAGATGCAGAAGATGAGAGTCGATCAAAATTAGAAAATGTTGTTTATAACAAACCATTTAACTATTCAAAAGCTGTCACTTTCGCCACACAAAAGGATACTTCTAACACACCTTGGGTTATCACACCTATGTCTGAGTATTCTCATGTTGTTCCCCAACCCAATTCTGCACAAATTAATGGTCCTTTACCTTCACTCAATGAAGTAAAATCAATACCCAAAAATCGTCAAATTCTTAGATATTTTGACATTTTCACTTCTGACATCAAACTTTTAGAACGTGAGATTGAATTTCATTCTGAAATAAAAGTTGAACATTTTCAATGGCCTCAGGCGCGAGAACAAAGAGATATTTTTCAGAAAAGAATTTTACCCCATGTTAAAAATTTAAAAAATTCTGCATTGTATTGGGAAAGGGAATTTCATAAGGAACTTGGACTGATGAAAATAGTTTTCGAGAAAACAGAAACATCTATTTCAAATACAAAACGTAAAAAGAAAATGTTGAGAAAAGATGTTGATCGACTCTTGAAAGATGTTATATGTGCTGATATCCATAATGTTGTGTTACTTCATTCTTTTGCACATGCATTTAATTATATCTCTGCTGATTCTGTTGATTCTGTTGTAAATGTTGAGAATACTGAGTTTGTGTCTTAAATCAAGTCTTTAAAAGTTGAAAATGACCGAGTGACAAACAAGCTTTCAAATGCAAAACGTCGTCTTCAATGGAGTAAAAAAGATTGTCATACTCGTGAACTCGCTTGGCAAAACAAAATCACTCAGTTGCAAGCAAAAACCTTTAATTCAAAACCTGAGCAACTGGATGATGAAAACGCGTCTTTGAAGTGTCAAATCTTAAAATATGAACAAGAACTTTCAAAAATAAAAAATGCACATAGTGTCATATCTGATTCACTCAAAAAGACTCGTGCTAAAGCGTCAAAAGACCTTGATGATCATCTTGCATACATGAAATATGTCTTACGACGAGATGGTCTCACTCGTACTGAAAATCTTAATTTGTTACACACTATCCATGATCTTAAAGCAGAGGTGGTGAAACTTAAGAAAGATAAGGATAGTAACACTGTAGTATCTGCACCTAAACAGATTCAAAATGACTCTAGAACATCTAATGACAAACCACAAGAAACTAATGTGCTTCCCTCTACTGAAACAGGAATAGTTTCCTCTTTTCCCAACGCTTGCACTTCACAGCCTAGGAGCAATACAAGGAAGAATAGGAAGTTGCAACGTAAGAAAAGAACAATAAAGAATGCTGAAGTAGAAGAACACCCTAAGACTTTGAATAAAACACAAGTTGCACCCACTTTAGATACTGCGTCTGACAAATGTAATGGAAAAAGTGATGTAACGAATCTTTGAACCGTTAAGTACTTTTGATGTTAAGTCTGAAGCTTCTTATGTTATATGTCGTAAAAGTATGCTTTCTGATTGTCATGATAAATGTGTTGCTAAAACTATCTTGTCTCGTTTACGGAATCCTAAGAAATGGAATACCACTAGGCCCACTAAATCTTCTACGTCTGTGCTTGGTAAACCACCCTCTTTAGATTCTAAGAAAAGCATTGATGTCCTTATAGCTCCATTATCACCTCTAAGGAACGTAGTACCACCTAGTTCATTCACTCAGACTAAATCAAAGACTAGTTGGAGATGGCAAAAATGGTTACATAATACACTAGGATTTAAATGGATACCTAAAATCATTGATATATGTGTATCTAATATAACTGCTCCGGAACCCTCTAACTCTTTGGGTTCCACATCTACTTATATTCCATCTGATGCATTGTGTAATGCGGTGATCTGATCATCCTTGGATTGTTGATAGCGGTTGTTCCCGACACATGACAGGCAATCTCAAACTGTTATCAAACTTTGTTGCAAAGTTTATTGGCACTGTCAGATTCGGGAATGATCACTTCGCAACTATCTCGGGCTACGGAGATTACATCAATGGAAACATCGAATTTAGCAGGGTTTATTATGTGGAAGGTCTCGGTCACAATCTCTTCTCAGTAGGTCAGTTCTGTGATGGAGATTTGGAAGTTACTTTTCGGGAGAAAACTTGTTTCATTCGTGATCTACAAGGAAACGATCTTATGTCTGGAACCCGCAACTCAAGTTTATACACAATCTCAATGCAAGAAATGATTGCTTCATCTCCCATCTGTCTCCTTTCAAAGGCAACATCTACAAAATCTTGGCTATGGCACCGACGTCTCTCACATTTAAACTTTCAAACCATAACCAACCTTGCTCGATACAAACTTGTTGAAGGTCTCCCGAGATTCCGGTTTTCTAAAGATCACTTATGTTCAGCTTGTGAACAAGGAAAAAGCACTCGTGCTCATTTCCTTTCAAAGGTGGAACACAGCTCTCAGCATGTGCTTCATCTTCTTCACATGGATTTGTGTGGCCCGATCTTGCGTCGCGACGATTAATGGCAAATGCTACATCTTGGTAATTGTAGATGACTACTCCGGATGGACTTGGGTTTATTTTCTTCGAAGTAAAGATCAAGCTCCACAGATGATTATCACCTTTCTCGCGAAAATTCAAGTTCACTCGGAACACCGTCAGACAAATTCGAACAGACAAAGGAACTGAATTTGTGAATCAAACTCTTCGTGAATATAATGAGAAAGTGGGAATTGAGCATCAAACATCAATTGCACGTACCCCAGAACAAAACGGATTTATTGAAAGACGAAACCGTACGTTGGTGGAAGCTGCCAGCACGATGTTAATCAATGCTAAACTTCCAGATTACTTGTGGGCTGAAGCCGTCTCACCCGCATGCTACACTCAGAATCGCTCAATGATTACAAAACACCACAACAAAACACCTTTTGAGCTTATCCACAACCGAAAACCGAATCTCAAACACTTTCATGTATTTGGATCCCTTTGCTACCAGAATAATGATCGTGATGACTTTGGAAAGCTCAAATCCAAAGCTGACATTGGATTCTTTATTGGATACTGTGATAATTCTAAAGGTTACCGGATCTGGAATCGTCGTACAAAGCAGGTTATGGAAACGATTCATGCAAATTTCGATGAGCTTATGAAATAGCTTTTGAGCATAACAGCTTGGAACCCGGTCACAACCGTTTAAACTTCCCTCAAACCCCATCATCAGCTGAACCAAACTCCCAGCTTACTCGTCAACAAATGGAAAAGTTGTTTGCTCCTCTGTTTAGTGATGATATTGATGCACGTGCTCCAGGCGTATCCAATGTTTCCGTTGCTCAACCTGATCATATTCCAATACCTGATACACCTGCTACAACAACTACTGTTGAAAAAGCACCACCAGTTGACTCTACTACAACAGTTGAACAAACTGAATCCAACGACGCTGAATCAGCTGATAATGTTCTGAACAATGATATACCCCCACCTACAGATTTTGATCCAAATGCGTTCTTCAACCCGTTTGCTAATGAAACTGATGCACCAGATGTTGCGGAATCATCTACAATCCATTTGAATCCTCCCAATCTGCAGAATGTATATCAACATCAACCTTCCATACATCGTTGGACGAAAGACCATCCTCTTGAAAACATTATTGGTAACCGAATCAACCCGTCGTAACGAGACAAGCGTCTTCACACAGAAGGTGAACATTGCATTTATGCACTCACTGTCTGCCAATCTGAACCTAAAACATTAAAGATGCAATGACAAAAGACAACTGGATTGAATCCATGCAAGAAGAACTCAATCAGTTTAAGCGTCTTGAAGTATGGGAATTGGTTGAAAGACCAACAGGGGTCTTCGTCATTGGTCTAAAATGGATTTGGAAAAACAAATTGGATCTTTGAAGGAACCGTGATCAGAAATAAGTCACGTCTGGTGGCTAAGGGTTATAGACAGGAAGAGGGTATTGACTTTGAAGAATCATTCGCTCCAGTTGCTCGTCTTGAGGCTGTATGGATTTTTCTGGCATTTGCGGCTCACATGAATATTACGGTCTTTCAAATGGATGTCAAAACTGCCTTTCTCAATGGACAACTGAAAGAAACAGTCTATGTTAGCCAGCCAGAAGGATTCGTCGATCCAGAGTTCCCTAATCACGTCTACAAACTGAAGAAGGCTCTCTACGGTCTCAAACAAGCCCCTCGGGCATGGTATGATAAGTTATCATCCTTTCTTATCGCCAATAATTTCGTAAAAGGTTCGGTCGACCCTACCTTTGTTCATACAATATTACGAGGCACACATTTTAATCGTTCAAATTTATGTGGATGACATCATTTTTGGGTCAACACATTTAAAATACTCAAACGCTTTTTCAAAACTAATGAAAAAACATTTTGAAATGTCCATGATGGGTGAACTTACATTCTTTCTAGGACGGCAAGTTCATCAATCACCCCGTGGTATTTTCTTGAGTCGGTCCAAATATGCCCTTGAACTTTTAAACAAATTTGGAATGCAAACTCAGGACACCTATGCCACACCAATGGCACATACCAAGAAAGTAGACGCTGATTTACATGGGAAATTGGTGGACCCTACCAAATACCGTAGTATCATTGGGTCTCTCATGTATCTAACAGCTAGCAGGCCTGATATTGTTTTTGTCGTATATCTTTGCTCCGTTATCGTCGAGACCAACTGAAACCCACCTCTCCAAGGCTAAAAGAATCCTCCGATACATCAAGGGAACCATTAACTTGGGGATCCGGTATCCGAAGGATTATGGTTTTGAACTAATAGCTTTTTCAGACGCTGATCACGCAGGCTGCTTAGACTCTCGGAAAAGTACTTCAGGAGCATTACAATTCTTGGTGATAAACTGGTGTCATGGCAATCGAAGAAGCAGGATTGTACATCACTGTCCTCAACCGAAGCAGAATATGTAGCCATGTGGGCATGTTGTGCTCAAGTCATTTGGATGAGAACACAACTCAAAGACTATGGTTACGTATTTGACAGAATTCCAGTGTACTGCGACAATCGAAGTGCTATTGCAATCTCGTGCAACACCGTTCAACATTCGAAGTCCAAGAACATCGACCTTCGATATCATTTTATAAAGGAGCATGTGGAAAAGGGTACCGTTGAATTATATTTTGTGAGTACTGAACACCAACTGGCGGACCTTCTCACCAAAGCCTTAGCTCATGCTAGGTTTACTGAGTTGATCCACCGGATTGGCATGAGGTGTTTGACTCCAGAGGAACTGGATGAACTTTTAACACATTCTTAAAACCAGTCAAACACCAAAACCTCTTGTGTAAATATTTTGTTTTCAAAAACAAAATACAAAATTATAAAATCTGATAAAACTCAAAACCTCTTGTGGAGAAGGATTTTTGGTGTTTGAGACTTGATGACCCCAAACAACACTCCGTGTTGTATGAGCCCACACTCACTGTCAGATTTAAGGACTCAACAACAAAGAAACAAGGTGAAGTCTTTGCCAGATTATCTTATTACAGATGATATCAAACAACTGTATTCGTATAAATGATATCTGGCAGCAGTTGAAGCTGGCAAAATAGGTTTCATGGATGAAAAGTCCTCTGGTACACCTACTAGGAAAACCAGGAGAGGCAGTGCAGGAAGTATCACGAGCACTGAGAGTACTAGAAGGTATCCGAAGAGGAGCCCTTCCCGTAAAAGGAAAGTTCCATTAAATGAGGCAATCCCTATTCCCAAACCTGAACCACAACAAAAGCTTACGGACGAGGACTCAGAGGACACTGATATGGATGAAGAGGTACTCTACTCTAAAACTCCAATCGATGACACTCAAACAGTTGCAAAACCTCCTAGTCCAAAAGCTGATAAAGGCAAAGGGAAAACTCTAGTGCTTGAGCAAGAAGAAGAGAGTTCAGAAGAAGAGCAACTGGACAAAGACTACATGAAAAACGTGAAGAACATCCTACTCCAACACGTTGCCAAAGAATTCGTACAGCAACAAATTCGTGGCCCCGGATGGTCAAGTGGTGGTGCACTATCTACACCAGTTTCTGATGCGGTTAATCAACCCGATAAGGAAACTGGTACCACCACCCACGAACAACAACGACAACTGGAGGATACCATCACCTATGAATTTGAGGGACCAGAAAAGGAGAAGTCTGAAAAAGAAAAAGCTGATGAAGATGTTGAAGCTGCAGCTAAGTCAAAAGCAGAAATGGAAGCTCAAGCTAAAGCGGATGAAGAAGCCAAGATTAAGGCAGAAGAATTGGCCATGTCTGGAAAAGATGACGAAGTTAATTATGATGATTTTCTTCTAGATAGTCCAGCACGCTCAAAAGAAGAAACTTCTTAACCACCAAAGGATCCTGAGTCTCCTCATATCTCATCGTCATCAGACTCATCCTCTCATTCATCTCCACCACCATCCAAAGGCACAACCAGATCCACATCCAAGTCAGTGAAGAAACCAACCGACTCTTGGATATCCGGAGCTAAGACAAATATTGTCAATCTTTGTCAAGCAAGTCAGGAAGAAAGACGTGACCAACAAAAAGCTGAATCAATTCACTGACAGAATCAACTTTCTTCAAAACGGGATAAACGAGTTGTTGAAAGAAAGGGAGCATATCCAGAAGTTTATCAAAGGAGATTTCCAAAAGGAAATGGGGAAGACGGCAAGAAAATATACTCACAGGTTCCTTCTTGACTCTGTTCCTGGAGTTACAAGGGAGATGTTCACCAGACAGCTCTATCCAAATCTCATGAAATTGGTCAAGCAAACAATGCAATCCACCCCGGTAACAATGACGATCAATCCAATTGAGCCTGCAGTTCTCTCTGATGCAGAGTTGATTTCCAAGCTGGTGCTACAATTGTCTCAACGATCTGCAATTTTCACCTCTGACGAAAGTAAACTACTTGAGGCATTACTGGAATATCAACTCAAGACTTCATGCAAGGAGCAAGCTGAAAGGCCTAAGCGTCCAAGAGACGATGATGATAAGGATAAGGACAAAGATACAGAGCCTAAACGTCTGAAGAAAACTGGTGAATCATCCTCCATGCCACTACCACCCCAAAGGACTCCAACTGATAGAAGCTCTCCACCAAGTTCTGCTGCTACTGAAAAACCTCAGGACTCTGAGTTACCACCTCAGACAGAGAAAACTGGTGATCACTTCGAGTACACTGGTGGTGACGATGAAGAGATACCCGAGCCCCAACAACAACCCACCTCTCCCACCATAACAAAGGAACCAGAGTCCTCATCTAAGCCAAAGAAGAAGAAGAAAAAGACAAAGACAGAAGTTGTCTCATGGCTAGACGAAGATGACACCGCTGAATACGACTTGTTTTCTACACTTGTTGATGCTACTCCCTCACTACCTGAAGGACAAGAAATGGTAGATGGTCGAACATTGGAGCATGCTAAGTTACTTCAAGAAAAGTTTCGGGTGAAAAAGATGACTAAAGCAGAGTTGAGACATATCAAGAATGAAGCTTTTCAACTGCTCAAAGACAGCTCTGAAAGTGCTATTGAAGTTGAGTACCATCTTGAAAACATAGCACGAGCCATGTCTAACAACATCGATTGGCTCAACCCTGAAGCTAACATTGACTTCACACGAAAAGACAAAGCTTCATACTACACAGACTGGACAAGACCTCTACCTACAATTGGCCAACCTGATCAACCAAAGATTCCATTTCGTTATTTCTTCAACAATGACCTGGATTTTCTTCTATATGGTAGCGATGTGTCAAATAAATACGCTACATCACTCACACTTCCATTCCCGGCAGCAATCTACTCCAACTACATAGCCATCGAAGAAAAGGCTACTCACATGTTTGCCAACAGCGTGGAAAAGTATGACCTTGATGCAATGTATGTGATTCACCATTAGCCGGAACGCCGAAGAATCTACTACAAAAGCTGCCAGGTTCAAAAGTCTAAACACGAAGTCTATAGTGATAAACAGATCGTTGCTATTAAGCATGTCTCTCTTGCGTCTAAATGGGACTACACATTTCTCAAAAACATTGTGGTAAAAAGACAAGACGAAGAGGTCTACGAATTCTGTGAAGCGGATTTTTCGAGACTGTCACTGAATGACATTGAAGATATGTATCTCGCTAAGGTGCAAGGACGAATGCGACACTTCTACACAATTATCCAACCTAAATACATCAAGTCCCTACTCATCTACATCAGAAGCATTGTCATCCAAGAACGTGTAGAAGACATTCAGCTTGCCGTGGAATCGTATCAGACTCGTGTTAACCTTACTAAACCACAGCTCAACCTTCCCGACATAAACACACTTCCTCAGTACATCCTCATCAGCAAACCATTTGGAGTCGTCTACCACAGTGAACTACACCGAAATTGCTTAATGGCATGTAGAGAGCTTCATAAGTTTGGGGATCATACATTGAAGAACGTCAGGGATGGTTTAGCTTATCGGTTAAAGGAGATACATTAAGGCATAAGGTCGAAGAAGAGATGGAATTCGAAGGAGAAAAGGGATGTTAAGAGGATCATCACTCGCATCGATGAAAGGTTGTTCAGAAGGGACCAGTTCAGAACGTTGGAGAGTTTCGTAGGTGGTCGTCCCAGCATTTCTCTCACAGGCTATCAATGTCCAGAACGCATTCCTGGACTACCGGATTCTCCTGGTAACCCTTGATTTGTTTCATTATCATTACTTGGTTGTGTGATTAATATTTAACTATGGCTTGTGCACACATAACAGTGTACAACCCGTACTTGGAATGAAAGGACCCTGTGGTACGCTTCAGTGCCACAATCCTTATAAAAGGAGCGAAAGCTTCTTACTTTTGAGTAAAAATTATCAAAACTTTCATTTTTTCAAAGTTTTGCTCAAAAGAACAAGTACTTCCCCTTAAGATTTTCAAAACCTCAAAAGTTAATATCACTTGTTGAGGGGGAGTATTTGATCAAACCTTTGTTCACAAATTGGTCTTCGTGGTAATCTTCCCGCAAAACTCGAAATGGACATATTTGATATCAAATTTCATCAAAAATAACATTTATATGCCATTTTTTAGGGGGAGAAAAATTATGTGATAAGAAATATGTTGTGAGTTGCAAATGAATCCTCGTGTGAATAGACTTAACCAACGAATTGACGAACTCTGAAATGTTAGTAACTCGAAAAGACTTGTCTGGGACAGGTAATAATTTCAAGCTAGCTCGCTAGTGATGTAAACGTGTCTCGCAAAGGACTTGTCCGAGTAGAATGTACCATTCGAGAAACTCATGGTAAACATGAACTTTGACGGGTTTGACAACCTTTTGAGGTTGTCCACACCTTCAAGGTAGTTATTAGAGCTAGTTGTCACCTAAAAGCTGACAATATAACTCTTTAACTATGCAACGTAACCGTGTCTCACGGGGGATTGTCACCGTGCAGATTTCTGTCAAAATACTTAAGCACGTGTGGAGGGGGAGTATTTATGCAAAATCTTAAACTCTCACAGTGGTACAAAATGTTTTACTAATAAACACTTTGAGAGATTTTCATGCAAATTGGTTTTGTGGCAATGGAGTTATAAGGTGATTAAGGTTAGGAATAACCGTCCTATGATCCGCCAGAGCCGGAGGGATCTACCCAAGGACACCACCAATAGTTAGAATTAGAAGTCCTTAGGTTTGATTATAAAAAGGAGAAAAAGAGAATCGGAGAAAGAAGGAGTTGAAGAATTAAAAAGAAAAGTAAAGAAAAGGGTGAAAAGAAATAGCCCTCCAGATTATTCAAGTTTGGGCAGACACCGGGTTCAATTCATATGCTACTGGTTGTCACTAGATGACACCGGTATTGAAGATCAAAGTCGTCATGGACCCAGTGACGCATGCACTAAACCTTCTTAGCCACTCAAGTTTCTCTCAACAGAAGCTTGTTTCATTCTTACAGGGAATCCTACGTAAACTATCGGCTTTCTCTTAGAGATTGCAGGTATTGAAGAAGGAGACCCTCTCCCTAGTCTCCGCTCAGGAAAACCAAAGCGCACTATTGATTCTAGAGCCACGAGATTCATCAAAAGATCTCTCAGGTACACTTGACATTTCATCACTTGTCGTTCAACAATAAGGACGCAAGTGATACAATATCGAGTCCTATACGGATCTTAGCAATCTGTCGAGAACATTTATGAGAGGCTCACATGTGTGATCCTCAATGATTGAATGGAAACTCCTACCAGGGTCAACATCAAACAGCCCTGACAGCAGGTCACTTCGGTAACTCCCCATGGATTACGCTTAGTATGTCTCAAACGGTCTACAGTTGTGGGGTGATGCTTCGGTGTACCTCAGTGACTCATCTGAACTGTAGGTGTACTTCGGTACATCGCGTTATCTCACTTGTGGGACTCCAGTTCAGGAACAGCCTTTGTGAGAATTAGAGTTGTGTTTTCACACTATGCTGTTAACACTCTCGAAGTTCAAACTTGTAAGTGCTGGATTACTTCTAACCCATGTTTTATGATTTCTTCTTATGGATGCTTGCGGGTGGAAAAGATCGTGCAGATTCTCCACATGCTCATATCAACATCAACACTTATTGAAGTTCTCTCAAAAGGCAACACAAAGTCAGAATGATTCTTCGTCAAGTCAAAGAACCTACAAAGTTTAAAGACTAAGAGAACTACATCAGTACTATAATCCAACGTTAAAGAGCGTGTGAGCATGTTGGAGAAAGACGTGGAGACACTGGAGCAACGAAGCGGACATGATGCAGACAACAACAACATACTATCACTTCCATCACAAAGAACAAAGATCAAAGAACAAAGAAAATGATGACGTCAAAGCAGAATACTTCAAAGGAAACAATTTCTCTATACTGGGGAGATTGTTCGAATCAAGGCACTTCTTCTCACAAGAAAGAAGAATGTCAGAAGACGTCAAAGCTACTATTACATCTGCATCCACAATGTTTATATCATCAATCACTAACACTTAGGGGGAGATTGTTGGAATCACTCCTAAACTAGAATTCAAGTGTTAGTAATTAATATGTAATAGTTAGCTTAATTATGGCTTTTATGTTAGTAATCGAGGTTAGGCTCATGTAGAAAGCCCATGAGCCTATCCAAAGCCCAATAAGGGAAAGGAAGGGAACTTTCATGTTGCCCTAGTTCCCTCCTATAAATACCTCTTGTAAACCCTCACTTGAGGGTTGGTTGTTCTCTTTCTCATAATACACCTACACATAACCTTTCTACATATTATATTCGTGTGTGTTTGTGTGTTTAGTGTTCATCCGCCTCCTCTTTATCTATCTTTCTCATATTAATGCTTGTGTTACAAACATGGTGACCTAACAAGTTGCACTATCACAACAGATAGAAATAGGTGCTATAGGTTTAGGCCACAATGGAATCTCAAGAAGCAATTTTTTCAACCATTCAGCTTCTTTGCCAGCAGCTGCTCAGGCCACAAATTCAGATTCCATTGTTGAACTGGTGATGCAAGTTTGCTTCTTGGATGCCCAAGAAATTGCACCTCCACCAAGTAGGAATACCCAGCCACTGGTAGACGAATTGTCTTCAGTGTTACTGATCCAACTTGCATTAGTGTATCCTTCCAACACTGAAGGATAGCCAGTATATGAGAGACTATAATCTATAGTTCTCTTAAAATACTTCAGTACCCTGTGAACAGCTTGCCAGTGATGAGCACTAGGATTACTAGTATACCTGCTCAATTTTCCCACTACAAAACCAATATCAGGTCTTGTACAAGTCATGGCATACATCAAGCAGCCAATTACCCTAGAATACTCAAGTTGAGATACAACTTTGCCATTATTAGGCATCAGCTTCTCACAACTATCCATAGGTGTACTTACTGGAGTACAATCAAAGTAATTGAATTTCCTCAACACCTTCTCAATATAATGAGACTGAGAGATAGAAATTCTTTTACTTTCATGTTTAATCCTTATACCAAGGATAACATCAGCCTCCCCCATGTCCTTTATGGAGAACCTTGATGACAAAAATTCCTTTGTCAGGTCAACCTGATTTTGGTCAGTGCCAAAGATCAACATGTCATCAACATATAGACAAATGATGACTCCTTTACCAGATTCATCAAATTTTCTATATACACATTTGTCAGCTTGGTTAAGAACATAACCACTAGACAAAACCACTTCATCAAATTTTTGATGCCATTGCTTAGGTGCCTGCTTTAGTCCATAAAGAGACTTAATCAGTTTACACACCTTGTTTTCATTGCCAGGCAAGATGAAGCCCTGAGGTTGGTTCATATAAACCTCCTCATCCAATTCACCATTCAAGAAAGCTGTCTTCACATCCATCTGATGAACAATCAGATTGTGAATAGATGCCAAGGCAATTAGCAGTCTTATGGTACTGATACGAGCCACAGGGGCATAAGTATCAAAATAGTCTATTCCTGACTTTTGTTTAAAGCCCTGAATGACTAGTCTAGCCTTGAACTTTTCAATAGTTCCATCTACCTTTATTTTCTTCTTGAAAATCCATTTGCAACCCAAAGGTTTGCAACCAGGTGGTAAATAAACCAACACCCAAGTGTTGTTGCCTATGATGGAATCCATCTCATCATTGATTGCTTCTTTCCAGAAAGCAATATCCTGGGACTTCATTACTTCTTCAAATGTCTTGGGATCATCCTCAACAAAGAAGCAATAGGAGTATTGGTCAGAGACCTCATCCCTTGTTCCTTCAATTAAGTATAATTGAAACTCAGGTCCAAATGACTTTGGGGTCCTGACGCTTTTTCTCTTTCTGAGCACAGGTTCATGTTGTTGAACCACAACCTCATCAGGGACCTCTGATGGTTCTTCATCAGGGATCTCTGATACACTAGTGTCATGAGTTCCATTAGGAATCCTATGACTTGGTCTAGGGACTGATGAGAATCTATTCTCATCAAAGTTTGCATCCCTTGATTCAATTATGGAGTTAATTGAAACATATTCATTAGGTTCAATAACATAGAACCTAAAAGCCTTGGAATGCTCAGCATATCCAACAAAGATGCAATCTATGCCTCTTTCACCCAAAGTTTTCAAATTTGGATCAGGGAGTCTTACAACAGCCCTACAACCCCAAACCCTGAGATAGTTCAGGTTGGGTTTCCTTTTAGTCCAGAATTCATAAGGGGTAACCTTGTTCCTTTTGTTGGGAACCCTATTTAATAAATAACAAGCTGTTAACATAGCTTCTTCCCAGAACCCTTGACTCAGTCCTGAATAGGACAACATGGAATTAACCATCTCCTTCAGCACCCTATTTTTCCTTTCGAAATACCATTTTTTCTGAGGAGTATAAGGGGCAGTCGTTTCATGGATTATACCAACAGACTGAAAATACAGAGTATCCATGTACTCACCTCCCCTATCAGTCCTTAATCTTTTGATCAGGGACCCAAGTTGTAATTCAACTTCAGTTTTAAACACTTTGAATTTATCTAATGCTTCATCCTTAGTATGTAACAGATAGACATAACAAAACCTAGAAGCATCATCAATAAATGTCATAAAGTACTTCTTATTCACCAAAGAGGGAGTGGCATGTAAATCACACAGGTCACTGTGTATTAGCTCCAAGAGCTTAGTCTCACGACTAACACCCTGGAAAGGTTTCTTGGTTATCTTGGTCAACATGCAAGTTTTACACTTTTCAGTGTCCATGTCAAATGCTGGGATCAACCCATCCTTAGACATATCTTGCATTCGTTTATAGTGTACATGGCCAAGTCTAGCATGCCAAAGGGTAGAGTCAGTCAGGTCAGAGATGGTCACAAAGGCTGAATTTACACTATCAGTGAGAATATTAAGCCTGAACATTTGGTTACACAAATAGCCAAAACCAATAAAAACACCACTTTTAGACAAGACAAATTTATCAGACTCAATAACTTGTTTATATCCATGATTATTCAAAACACTACTTGAAACCAAGTTCTTCCTTATATCAGGAACATGAATAACATTAAACAAAGTTACAATCTTTCCAGAACTAAATCTAAGGTCTACACAACCACGACCATGCACCAAGGCTGTTGACTCATTTCCCATGTGAAGAATAGAACCATCATTTAGTGACTCATAAGTCTTGAACTAGCTTCTATCTTTACACACATGAACTGTTGCACGAGAGTAAACCCACCACGCAATATTATCATCCTGCACATAATAAGATTCAGATACATATGTAACATAATAAATCTGAAAAGACTTATTAAACATATTCTGTCCTTTCAGTGAGTTGGTAGAACCACCACTCCCTGAACCATTAGTGCCTGATCCATTAGCTTTACCACCAACTTTAACACCCTTGCAATCCCTTTTAATATGACCAGTTTTGCCACATTTCCAACAAGTAGGTGTTGCCTTCTTGTTAGGATATGCCCTTGTGTTGTCATGATATTTGCGTTTTCCTTTGTTGTCATTGTACCTGGTGGAGTTGTTATGCTCCACCATATTGACAACAGATGCACTAGTAGCATTGCTACTCTTTGGCTTGTCATTATCCTGCACCTTGAGAGATTCCTCAATGCGCAGATGGCTGCCCAACTCAACTAGAGTTAACTCCTCCTTTTTATGTTTCAATGTATGCTTGAAATCTTTCCAAGAAGGAGGGAGTTTGTCAATGACACAAGAGACTGAAATGGCCTCATCCATGTGCATATTGTGTTGTGTAAACCTTCCAAGTATTCCAAGAAGTTCATTGTATTGTTCCATGGCTGGTCTTGAATCAGTCATTTTGTAATTTATGAAATTACTTACAAGAAACTTCTTACTTGATGCATCCTCAGCCATATATTTGGCATCCAAGGAATCCCACAGTTCTTTGGAAGATTCAAAGTTTTGATAAATGTCAAATAGAGAATCAGACATACCATTGAGAATTAAACCTCTGCAAATGTAGTCATCATTCTCCCATTTGCTCCTCCTCCTGATCTGCTCCACAGTAGCATCATCCCCATCATCAGGAATAGGTGTGGTTAGCACATAGACCACACTCATGCTTGACAGCAAGAAGTGCATCTTCTTCTGCCACCTCGTAAAGTCCACCCCTTCAAACTTATCAAGCTTGGCAAAGTTTGAAGCCATGTGTTTCATTGCAGCAGCAGCCATTGATTATCACAAATAGTTTACTTTGATTGTTGGTGTGTATTCGCCTAGAGCAGGGTAAGATAATCAAAGTTAGCAGCAACAAATACCACTAGGTGGTTACCGGATATCACTTGGAATCGTGTAATCACTTTCCAAAGTAAACTATTCGACCCTAATGCCTGGGTATCACGAATATATACTTGGGATAAGACCAAATGTATGTTATTGAATCAGGCACAAATCAATAACCCTTTGCTTTCAAGTGTTTATGCTTTCAGTTTGTTTCTCCTGGTATTGTATGTTTCAGTGTGTTCTTCAGCTGATGAAGATCATCTCTATTTATAGTAGAGAAATACTCACTCCTAGTAAATGGACATTATGTGTGATTAACGGCCAATTAATCACTCATAATAAGCCTCCATTATCATAGGAATAGTGGTTACATGACCAAATAAACGTGGTCATAAAGCAGTCATAACAGTCAATTGAATGAGTCAAAGCTGTTACAAATAATCACTGCAACACTACCAGTAGGAACCATTACAGTAGCAACAGGAACCAACACTACCAGCAGGAACCATCAGCAGGAACCATTATACTAGCAGCAGGAACCATAACACTACCAGCAGGAACCATCAGTTACCAAACTAGCAGTGGTAACCAATACACTAGCAGTGGAAACACTGGCTATCAGTACTAACTTAGCACTATCCGTACTAACTTAGCACTACCAGTACAAACCACTATTGAGTCAGGGTGTTCAGGGACCTCATGGGTGTATACTCCGTACCTCCTAACCCAAAACCAGGTGTGAACTAATCCCACAAGTGCACTAAATTTTCCAACATGTATTTCTTGGCAATAACTTACTCTCGTGGTCCTCTAAGCGTCAACCGAAACCTTCTCGCTCTAGTGCAAAGTCAGAGTATTGTGGTGTTGCCAATGCCGTTGTTGAGACTTGTTAGTTGCGGAATTTAATTCGTGAGTTGCATACACCTTTATCTTCCGCTACACTTGTCTATTGTAATAACGTTAGTGCTATTTATTTATCTTGTAATCTGGTTTAGCATTAGCGTACCAAGCACATTGAGATTGATATTCATTTTGTACGGGAGTTGGTGGCTGCTAGTGACGTTCGAGTTCTTCACGTACCTTCCCGATATCAGTGTGTAGACATTTTCACTAAAGTGTTGCCTTCTGCTTTATTTGAGGAGTTTCGTACCAGTTTTAACGTTTTCCCACTCCAACTGCGGGGGAGTGTTAACCAATAATATTAGTCTTTGTATTTGTATTGGGCTCAAGGCCCGTGTCTAGAGTCCTCCATATAGTTACTATACTTTGTGAATGAAAGGCATACAGATTTCCCTACTTACAGTTTAGTATGACAGTTGCAAATGCTTTTAAACTCAGCAGAAAAAGTGAAATTACAAGGAAATTGGAATTGTTGTGAATTGAATTATATGTATTTTTATCGAGTATAAATGATTGATTTTATATGAGCACGAAAATGAATTCCTTCATGAAGTATTCAACTTAACACCAAAGAAAAAGTCCCTTTCAAAAGAGGACCGTGTATGCGGGATAGACAAGGTTTTGTGCATTCTCTTAGTAACCTAAGTTCATTGTAATCCATATAAGTTACAATAGAAATCTTATTGCATTATGGTTTTATGTTCCTTACAACTCTATTCCATATTTTAGAGGATGTATAGATCTCTAAATTCCATTCTCGGCATGGCAAGGACACACTTTATGAGCAAGCAGCGAATAATGTTTCGGGTAGGCCAAGTTCTTAATTTTCCAAATGTTTTATGTTTTCTTTTTTGCGCTTTCATTTAAACATGATAAAACTGTTCTAACGTTTATATTTTGGGATTTGGGGATAGAAATGTCGGGCACTATGCATCTGAATTAGGCGATGAATAAAGGTTGCAGCCTCCAAGGTGCTGCATTTAAGGAACCTCATTGTCATAGTTATCCATTCAATGTTTGATTTATAAAACTTAGCATATATTTAGTTAGCGACAATTTAATTAGGGATTAATTTGTAATTATATTGGAATTATTAATGCATCTTATTCTTATTCAATTTTTTGCTTAGATATATCTTTGGTTTTGTTCCTTCTCAAGATTTTATTCTTTAACACAACAAATTGTATTAAACATTTTCACAGTTGTTGATAACTATTCAAAAACTTTCTAATCTTGTAATATAAATTTGCTCTGTAGTTTAGTATGTCTTAGAGGATTCGGTATAGTAACTTAAGTTAACATCAAAAACTCTCCAACGTTAGCGCCACATCATTTCTAACACCAAAGAACATCATCAAAAATCATCTTTTATCATAACACCCCTTTTGGGACCCATATTTTATTAAAAATTACAATTTACAAATTCTACCCTCAACAATTTCATTCATTAAACAATCTAATACTTTATTAATAAAATTAAACATTACAATACGAAATAAAAAAATTACAAATAAAAAAGTAACAACCTAAAAAAATACAAACAAAACTACGAAATGAAAAACCACTACAAGTTCAAAAAACTTTTTTTTTTTTTTTTTGAGAATAAAAGTATATGAGTTATTTTTTTTGGTGAGAATAGAAGTATATGAAAGTGGGTATATATAAGGGTTTAATTTTTTTTTAATCTAACTATTGTTAGACGGTTTGAATTTTTTTTAATCTAAAACTAGCCGTTACATTTAAATGTGAAGTGGTATATTTTTTTTTTACCCGTTGCACCCTGAGGTGCGTTTTGTAAATATTTCTTTTTTCTCTTTCTTGTTTCAACATACGTAATAGCAACGCACATCAAAGCGCAACCTCAACACCGGTAACTGGGGTATGGTAAAGCAGCCCAATGCCGAGCCACATAGGCAACAACGCTATTGGGGCATTGCCATATCGATCGCTCTTATGAGTAAGGATTATATAACATTTATCAGATGACTTAATAAATTTAGTATGGTCATGTTTTCGATTGTAAAATTGACTTGTCAGATTGTACAATTCTTTTTCATTTTATGTTGTTGTTATTTAGTTTGATCCCTTACTCGTCTCGTCTAATTTAGCAATCTACCTGGTTTGTACTTTGTTATGTAATGTCATGTGACAGTTTTAGAGAGTAGTTATGCATGGATCCTCTTTGGTCCTTTTTTCCTTTTAGTTTGCTTGATTAATTGGTGTGGCCGTCTCTTTGTATTTTGTAATTTTTGTAGGTTCTATGATATTGTTGCTTTTCTAAAAAGAAGGAGCGAGTCCAACAACTTCACCAGGAGTCGTTACGTGTTTCTTTTGATGGTTAAAAACTTGATATAATGATTTTATTTTGATTTATAATGATGTGGTAGAGCCTTATTGATAATTTGGTACCATAGGTGAAAGAACTTTCACTTTTAAGTGTGCTGTTTTTTATGTTGTACCAATAAGATAAAGAGAAAATTATCAAAATAGGCAAAAAATTCAAGCATGGTTCATGACTAGGTCATCTTTTTTGCCCTTTTCTTATTTTGGTCATGCTCGACTGCTCAATTGCTCGACTCCATCATTTTTATGACATGTGTCCTTGCAAGTACAAGAGTTTAGGTGGAGTCGAGCAGTTGAGCAGCCGAGCATGTTCAAAATTATGGAGTCGAGCAGTTGTACTTGTAAGGACACATGTCATAAAAAATGATGGTGTCGAGCAGTTGAACAATCGAGCATGACCAAAATGTGAAAAGGGCAAAAAAGATGACCAAGTCATGGACCATTCATGAATTTTTGGCATATTTTGGTAATTTTCTCTAAGATAAAAGTAAAAAAATAGTAGGGTCACTATTAAGTTAAATTTAGGACCTATAAATTTAAGGAGTCATCTTTTTTATTTGCACACTCACTGTACAAGTAATCAAAACAAAATGTGAGTATGATACAATTGTCTAATGCATTAATTGGAGTATCTCAATCAAAAGTAAAAAAGTGTGTAAATCAATTCTCATAAATTTATCCACTCTTACAACGTATCAACATGAGAGTTGAAATTGAGAGAATTTCAATCCTTGTTGTATATACTTTTCGCAGTAACCTATGTATCAAGACTTAGTTACTCACAAAGGCGTGATAATGGTTTGAGCAAATTTTGATCTCATAGTTCAAAAGTGCCAAAATAAAGACTTCTGATTCGTCAACAATACCAGACTTGAAAGTGTTTTGAAATATTTTAATAATTTTATTCACTTATCGAAAAAAAAAAAAAACAAAAAAAAAAAAAAACAAAAAACAACAACTAAACAAAATTGGGTAAACAAAAAGAAAACTTAAAAACAGAGGTGGGAAATTTATAAGATTTTAGGGGTTAAATTTGAAATAACCTATTATTCTGATTGTTTAATATAATTTATATTACTTTATAAGAGAATGTAATTTTAAATTTAATTTATGGACCTAAAGTTTTAATTTTTATAATTTTGATAACTTTAGAGATCTAACAAATACCTCTTGGAATTTATATTTGTTTTAAAAAAATATTTATTATTAATGTTTATATTTATAATTATTATTATCATTATTGTATACGCACAAGATTATAAATATTAAAATGAAAGCACGGGTTACTTTGATATGTAAATAAATACACGAGATTGTACATATAGTAAAAAATCATGTAATTCATATTTAAACTTTAAGTAAAGATATCCAGAAATAATTTCTTTGTTATATAATCCGCGTTTAATAACCCGTGCATACATATGTTAAAATATTATATATAGTTATACTTAAATTAAAGTAATTGTTATAACAAAAATCTTTTATATGATAAAAGAATTACATCATTTCGAAAGTATTTTGCGAGGCCAATCAGGTTGCTCTATTTTGACACGTGCAAAATCAAATATTCTTATTGGCCAACTAAAAGTCTAAACCGAAAATAATGGTTAAACTTTGATAAATTTGGTGGAGAAAAAACATAAAAATATAGGTGTTATATCCGTGAAAACAAAAACTTAAAAAAATAGAGGATAATTAATAATCTTTATTGGTTGAATTTTAAATAAATTATATGGAGTTAAGCATAGACTTATAGTTGTAGATGTTTGTTTATTAACTTTAAAAAATAAATAAATACTCTCTTAGAATTTATGCCCCTTAGATTTTATATTTTAAAAATACAATATATATGATACAACATGTATAAGGCACGAAATTATAAATATCAAAATAAAAACACGAGTTATTAGGTATTAAATAAATACAAGATGGTTATATGTATACGAACAAATCATGTTATTTTTCTTTATGAGTTTAACCCATGCACACACGGGTTTGAAAATTAAATACGGCTAAATTATTATTAACGGGAATATCAAATGCAAGCACGCGTTACTATGACATGAAAAAAAATATATACGATTGTACTTATAATATCCAGAACAATATTATTGTGTATACAATGATATCAATAGTCAAATATAAAAAACAACATCAACCTCAACACCTATGTTAGTTAAGCAAAGTTAAATCTTTCATCTAACTAGAGTCTTTACAAAATTTTAATCGATATTAATACATAATGAACAAGTTTATGTAAAAACCCGTGCCTAATTAGTAGTTGTACTAATATTACAATTACAAAACATAAAACACGGGAGAATTCTTATATGTCCATATATTACACTAAATTTTAAAATAAATTTGATTCATGTGTAAACCCCGTACGTGCATGGTACTTATAACTAGTACGTATATGCACGCGAATATAAATATCAAAATGAATGCATAAGGTAATGTGATATGAAAATTAATACACGAGATTGTATATATAACAACGACTCATTTAATTCTTCTTTAAATTTAGGAAAGGCTATTCGGAAAAGTACTTTTTAACTATCCGTGAATAACTCGTGTGTACACCGGTTTAAAATTATATTAGGGGTAAAGTTATTATTAATCATGTATATTAAAAAAAAATTAAACTAAATTTGATTTAGATCTAAAAGCGTGTGCACATGTTCCTTTGTGTTTTCAAATATACGTTTCACAAATAATAGACGGTGTTAGGAATAATCGAATATATAGATGTAAAACTTATAGTTTCACACAAAGAAATATAGTTAGAGATATAGTTATTAGTCGTACTCATTGTCTGAATTATGTGCGTGTATAAGCATTATAGCTACACATTACTTGATGTAAAGCAAACATGCATCATTATCTAAATTCTTACTCGAAGAAACGAAAACAGACCCAAACTGAAATATGTGGTGTCTTATTCAGTTAACAACCGCTTTTAACATGTTTGAAAACGAGCTTATATGAAAATCGTTCCTTACCGGCATAAACAAAAATCGACATAAACAGAGCTATGTGATGTCTTATTCAGTTAAGTATCGCTTTTAACATGTTTGAAAATGAGAATATAACAAAATCTTATTTGTGACACGTGTCCAATTCAAAGGTTGAAAAAAAAAAAAAAAAAAAAAAAAATCTTTCTGTGATATGTGTCACTTATCAAATGCATTATATATAGAGTATGTTTGGATTGTAGGAGTTTAAGGGAGATTAATCTTATAAAATAAGGTAACTTATAAAATAAGTTTTGTTAGTTAAAAAAGATTATGAAAGGTTTCATGAGTATAAGCTTCTATAAGTTCATGCTAATGGAAACGAGCTTTGATAAATGACATAATTAGTCAAATTACTTAAATACCTTTATAAATATATATATTTTTTGATCGACCTTTATGAATATATTGGATAACTACACAAAACTTGAAATATATGTAAGAATTTAATTTGATATATTCTAATCTCAAGTTATTTTACTATAATGTGCTTTAGCTCAAACTAATTTACCAAACACCTTTATAACTTTAGCTTTTAGCTTATTATATAAGCATCAACTCCAATTACTTTTTCCGAAGACACTCTCAAACACATGTTTAAGTCATTGTTATCATTTTTATTTCTGAATATCATTAAGAATTGACCCATAGATAAAAAAAAAGTGAAGTTATATATGTAATGCCATAAAAAATATGAAGGGTAAATTGCATCGTTAGTCCACAAAGTTAAGCGAATTACAAATATAGTCATTTTTTTCAATTAGATTTCCCATTAATCTCCAATCTGGCATTTTCACTTCCCTGAGTGTCCAAAACCCTAATGCTCGCTAATAATCTCATGAAGTTTAAGGGCATTTTGGTCTTTCAGGAGTTCTTATCTAGACACCCTGTTTTCTCATCTTTTTTCTCTCGCCACCAACCAAGCACTACTCTTCTTCAACGTCTCAACTACCACAACCGTCACCCCAACCTACACCACCATCATTATCACTACAATCGTTGCATCTGATCCTCCTATTGTTAATTGTTCTTAATTTCTTCACCACCACCACCACCACCCCACTGATTATAGCGAACGGGATAAAAATCAGAAGTTAAAATACATCTCAGTTCATATTATCAAGTTTTATGATCTTATATTTTGGTAAAGTACATTTTAATTCAACATAAAATCAATTCATTTGACACGTCATAAAAACACACATATACTTGAAGATTTATTGATTGATTTTATATCTAAAGATTAATTGGTTGAATTTTTATTTGAAGATTTTATCGGTTGAATTTTGTTTGAAAATCTATCGGATAAGCAAGAATTTAAAAGCTATTTTGATCTCAATGTTCGAAGCATACGACCGAATAGTTAATCACGTGGAAAGGAAATTGGCACGCGTGTGTTACGTGGTGGCGGTGGTGGTCATGGAGGTCGAAGATGAGTATGTTTGGATTAAAGTGAATAACATATTTATTTAGTTATAATACAAAAAAATGATAGTGAACAAATAAAAAACACTTTGTGAATTAACTTTACATTATACAAAAAAATTGCATGGTAAAACACACATTACATTGATATAATTAACCGGATGACATTAAAAAACACAAAATATAAAATACATTATCATATTTTATGCATCTACCTAATTTTAACACTCATTTAATCATCTATTTTGGACACCAAAGCAAACGAATCCGAAAACAATTTCGTAATCTTTCTTAGATTTTTCTTTAACACAAATCTCAAGAAAAGCATGTTTAGCATTCGTAATGTCTTTACATTTCATATATGTTTCAATCATATTAGTATTAGCTTTGCTTGAATTCAAAGATCAAATTTCAATAATTGCTTGCTGATGGCACCTATCCTCATCAACTTCGGCTTTAATTTCATCGATGCTATATAGAAGAGAAAAATTCGTAGAATTGTGTGATTAATTTGAGAATGAGGATTGTGTGTGGTGATGGATTGAAATTGTGTGGTATGATATGTTTAATTGTTGTGTTTTGTATTTACTGGAAATAAAAAAGTATATTTTAAGCAAAAAATAGTTTTTGAAAAGGTAAAAACGGCTATATATTTTGAACTCGAAATAGTAACCTTGGGGACTATCAGTGTTATAAGGTGTTTTGGACATGAAACGCTAAAAAGAAAAAAAATACCCATGCAGTTAGAAAGATTTTCACGACCGTTAAAAGTTGGACTCAAGGATGCAAAAATGTCAGCTTGGGGACTAATGGGATCCTTGGTAGGAAAAAAGAACTATATCCGCAATTTGGTTTAACCTCGGGGTCTAACCGTGTAACTTACCTTAGTATAAAATTAAGAAAAGGTGTAACCAAAATATAAAAAGAAAAGTTTTAACTACAAAATATATTGATTTAAAATAAATAAATAACATATTTAATTCAAAATCCAAATAAACCAGTTATCCTAGAAAATGCGTAATATTTATGCCGACGATATGTGACCCTTGGATCCCACGTTTTGTTTACCACCTTATAAAGTACAAACCCATATGATTTTCTTCATCATTCCACACAAAGAGAGATCGCAAACTAGTTCTCGTTAGGGTTTAAGTTTGTGAAGCAAAAACAAGTAAAACACAAGCGAAGAAAGCTGGCTGTACAAGTTTTAGCAATGGATCAAGTTATGCTTCAAAGGATGCCGTTTGGTTTTTATCATTGTAAGTTCTTGTGCATCCTTAAAATTAAGATATATGTTAATGTTCTTGTTTTATGTTATGCGTACTATACGAATTATAAACAAAGATGCATATATGATATATCGTCATGCATGCGTTATTATGTGCATATAATTTGTTGGAAGAATTTGTTCCGTATACTGTTATACACATATATGATCTTGACTAAATACATATGATTATTTACCAAGAATTGTAATGTACTTTGTGTGGTGCTATATAAAAAGTAAAAGAAGTACCTTAGATTGCTTTATTTTACTATGCATATGTATATATAGATAATAAGTGAGTAAGCCTTTTTATTGGAAATCAAAACACCCAGTTAATGGGAGATTGAGATATTTGGTTTTTGGTTTTTTAGGTAATTTACGACATAAGAATGCGGGAATGCTGGATAACAATGACTCGGAAAGTGTGTGTTCATCATCGTCAACGGTTCGGTCTGATTATGTTGGAATGATGGGGTCTGCTGCTGAGGATCCCCAGCTTAATGAGGAAAGTGTATTGGGTCAGAGTTTAGATGCTTTGTATGAAAAAAGGTAGTTGTTCGGTTCCTTAAATTCATGTATGCGGTTGTTTAATTGTCATATTCAAGGATTGTTTGGTTGCTACTATCGTATTTTGGTTGATAAATGCTATTTAATAAATTAAGATTTGAATGATTACATAATTAAGAACCAAAATTTGGGGATATTTAGTATCAATTAGGATATTTTACGCAACTTTTACGTGCTATCCAAGCGCTGATTATCTCTATTACCGGAAAAACAGAACTGGGATCAGTTATGCCATAGAGAGTATATTTTGGATGCTTTAGATGTATTAGGCTGTTTTAATAGATATAGGATTAAACTTGCATTGTTGTTCTTTTCGTGTTTTAAGGGGATCCACGAGGGAGAAGGCTTTGGAGAATATAATAGAGGCTTTTAATAGCAGCTTGCCACACGAGTTTGTTGAAACGAAGTAAGCGTTTCTCTGTTTTCATTTCCTGAGTTTTCTTAGTACCTTATTTGAACTAATCTTGTATTGACGATATATATTTCTCCATAGATATGCAACATTGCTGCATCAATGTCTGCATTCTGTAAAGAAGGGGTCTTCAAAAGAGATAACTCTAGCATCACATGTCATTGGTACGTAAATCAGTTATTCTTTTCAATGTAATTAATATTTATAGTTGAGCTAGGTCTCTAAGTGGTGTTGTATATGTATAGGCTTACTGGCTCTAACTGCTGGCTTGGGTGAGAAAGCAGCAGAAATATTGGAGGATTCGGTCACTCCAATCTCAGAGGCTCTGAGATCTCGTTCTGAAGCAACAAAGCTAGAATCGGTATATATACATTCACTAGTGTAATTTATTTATGTTTTCAATTTAATTTCTTAATTTCTCATCTTATTTTGGCTTGCACTAATCTGTAGTTGATGACGTATAGTCTAGATTCGGGTCACGAACCCGACTAAAGTCCAATACTCACAAGCCCAGCACGGACTGGGCTAAGACCAATAAGTGTTTGGGCTCACGAAAGCCCAAGCCCAAAGCTATTTACGGAATAGATGTCGGATATCTCCTAAGTATGGAGATAATCATTCCCCAACCGGCTTGGGCGGGATACGCCGAAGGTTGAGGAACACGGAACCAACAAGGATTCCGTGTGTATATAAAGGGAATCCCATCCCTTGTTAAAAGGTACGATCTACAAAACCCTAACTCTCCTTTAACCCTAAATCGATTACTTACTCTCACGCCGAAGGATAATCGTGGGAGACAATCCCACGGTAAGCCTAACGGTGTTTTCTGTCTTCTTAGTGCGCAGGTCTCAAGCAACAATCATCAATTGGTACGAGAGCCGGAGCCCGAATAAGGAACGCCCAACTTTTGTATCAACAAGTGGCGCCATCCGTGGGACCATTCACTAAGAACTAAGAACTAGGATGACGAAGCATGGAAATCAGCGATCGCAAACAGACCTTACGGGGAAGAAGCCGCATGCCGGTTCAACTTCTAAGCAAACTTCTGGGACAACCAGTGTTGCTAAAAACCAGGGATCAGGCCAAGATTTGGTCTTACCTCTGGTGGAACCGCGCCCGGGGACAACCCAAGCCACGATAACTGCCGCTAGCGCAGGAGATCCACTGCGCACCCCTTTTGCCACTCCATTCCAAACGGTGGTGGAAACAAATTTCACAAAAGCACCTGATGCACCTGATAAAAATAAGGGTATAGTAGTGGAAACTGATACTCCTACTCTAGAAGGGGTTGTGTCAGAACTAGCGCAGATGAGTTCGTATCACAAAACTACGAAACCTTGGCTGCTCTTATGGAAAAGGAAGCAAAGAAGAGGTCAGGTCGGAGTCTGCATGCCCGACTCGATTTCGGCCCAGAGTTTGAAACATCCCCATCGCGCCGTCAGAAGGAGAAGCGCGGGAGGGATAGCCGCCGACCCCCAGTGTTTAACAGAATTGGGAGGAGAATTGAGGATGATGAGACATCCAACTCACAGCATCTGGAAGAAAGTGAGGAGGATGAACGGCGTACCGGTGTCCATGCCAGACTTGGTAGCCGGAGAATTCAAGACAGACTTGGGCGACGATACTCCCCAAGTGATAGCCCTTCAAGTCCAGATTCTGAGGACAGTCGTCGCAAGCACCGGAGAAAGGAAAATTCATCCTCTGACAATTCATCGGACAACGAGGATAGCGATACAGGACATTGGAAGTCCAGAAACAGATACAATGACCAAGAGGAGGAAGATATATCTCTCCCATGGCGCCGTCAAAAGGTGGATGCGTTCACTCGACGCATCAGTGATTTCTCAGAGAACAAAAGGAGGCGCATGCACCAAGCGTGAAAACCTATGGCGGAACAGGTGATCCGATGATCACCTAAAATTTTGAATCGGCCGCTACAATTGAAAACGGCCACACGTATGGTGCCATATGTTCAACTCCACGCTAGTAGGAAGTGCGCGGGCTGGTTCAACAAGCTTCCACGCAGAAGCATCAATGGTTTTGAAGAATTGAGAAAGGCGTTTCGCCTAAACTTTACTCAACGGAAAAAGTGTGCAAAAAACCCCATCGAACTCGCCAGGTCAAACGGCGCCAAGGGAATCCACAAGCGCTTTTATGGAGCGCTTCAAAGATGAATGCATGCAAGTTAAAGCATGCCCCGAGGTGCTCAAAATCTCAAGGTTCATGAATTGGATCAGCAACCCAGAACTTATCAAAAGGTTGAACGACAAGATTTCCCAATCCATTGATGAGGTCATGAAACGCACACGGTCCTTCGTCCAAGGAGAGGCTGCTGCGGCGGATAGCAAGAAAAGCTACTCGAGCTACCGGTCACAGGAACAACCTGGGAGACAATCCACTTATCGGAGTAGTAACCATAACAGGAATTACCGCAACCAAGGGAGTGGGCGCGACAATGACAAATATATCCCACTGACAAAGACTCCAAAGGAGATACTCGCAACAGAAGGCGCGAACTTTCCAAGACCGCCACGATCGCACTCGAGAGGATCGGCGAGTGGGGAGTGGATCTTGTGACTATCACGCACGAAAGGCCACACTACCAATGAATCGTCCAAGCTGCGCCCGACTCATTGATAAGATGGTAAAAGAAGGCAGATTGGACCATTTGGTCAAGAACATCAAGGATGGGAAGGATAGACAGAAGAATGGGAACAAGAAAGAGATACCCAAGGACAAGGCCGACACCATCTACATGATACAATCATGGCAGCGGGTTACTAGGCAGAAGGTCAGCCAGGAGTTTTCTCGTGGAAGTGCAATCTCTTTCCCCACTTTAACTGCGGACAAAGCAGTGGTAGAGCCACTCACCATTGAGATTAGTGCGGGGGGTCACGACATCCACCACATGTACATTGATGGTGGAGCATCTGCAGATATCATGTATGAGCACTACTTCAAGCGTGCGGCCGAAATCGCATCGGTTAAGCCCGGTCGACGGGCGGTTTTACGGGAGAAAAGATATGGCCTATGGGGCAAATACGTCTACTAGTCGGCGTAGGTAATAAAGAACACTCTGCAACAGCCTGGATGGATTTCATGGTAATCAAATCTCCTTCGCCATACAATGGCATTATCGGAAGACCAGGGATATCCGCTATGCGCGCAGTGCCATCTACAGCGCAAGGATGCTTAAATTCCCAGTTGAAGGTGGTATTGTTACTCTTTACAATGCCACTGTGCCGCATAGAGAATGTAACATGATTACATGCGAAATGACACCTATCCCAGAGTAGCGCGCAACCAAATTTCCAAATCTGAAGGTTGCAATCCACCCTGACTACCCAGAACAGGAAATATCCATCGGAGGGTCACTGTCGGACAATGGCAAAGCAGCTGTGTGTGCACTCTTGCAAAAGAACACGGACATTTTGCATGGGAGCCAAAGCACATGGCTGGGGTACCACGTTCAATCACGAGAACATAAGTGAGAATCCGACAAGGATACTCACCAATACACCGAAGAAGAGCGGCCGGGCTCGGAGCGTGAGCAATTCTGGCGAAGTACACAAGCTAGTAGAGGCGGGAATCATGCGAGAGTCTACTACCATGCTGGCTTTCTAACCCAGTAATGGTAAGGAAGAGCGACGGTAGCTGGCGAATGTGCGTGGACTTCACAGACCTCAATAAAGCATGTCCACAAGACTGCTACCCACTGCCAGAGATAGACTAGAAAATAGCGTCTTTGTGCAGATATCCACTAAAGTGCTTTTTAGATGCATACAAAGGTTATCATCAAATCTAGATGGCTAAGGAGGACGAGGAAAAAACGGCCTTTCACACAAGCCAAGGCATTTTTTGTTACACAAAAATGCCCTTTGGCTTTAAGAATCAGAGCACCACCTATCGGCGGTTAGTAGATAATGCTTTCGGCGGTGGGCCGCAACCTAGAGGTCTATGTTGATGACACGGTCATAAAGAGCCATCTTGAAGATGAGTTAGTGCGATATTGAGGAAGCGTTCAAAACTCTGCGAGAGATCAACATGAAGTGAATCCCAAAAATGTACCTTGGCGCTCTTGAAGGCATGTTCCTTGGATACGATAGAACGACGGTATAAAACCGTGTCGAGAAAAGACTAAGGCGTCATCGAACTTCCTTCACAGCGCCGTTGAAGGAAGTCCAATCTCTCAACGGAAAGCTGGCGGTCTAAACGATTCCTATCCAAGTCGTGAGACAAGTCTCTACCTCTCTTCAAAACACTCAAGAGGTGTATCAAAAAGGGAGATTTTCGTTGGACTACGGGCGAAGAAGAAGCCTTACGCACAGCTTAAACAACACGGCAACACTCCCTACACTTGTAGCACCCGACCGGGGAAGAGTTGATCATGTACTTATCGCAACTCATGGAGCGGTCAGGTATGATACTCACGGATAGGAACTTCGGTACAAACTCCGATGTACTTTGTAAGTAAAACGCTCAAGAAAACAGAGATGAACTATAGCGCAATGGAAAAGTTGGTCCTAGCATTAGTATTCGCCGCCAAGCGGTACTGCAGGTACTTCCAAGCGCGCAGATAGCGATGATCACGCAGACCAACCGATCAAGCGGATCATCTCCAAACGGCGCATCGAGGCGACTGCAGAAGTGGAGTGTATTGCTAGGTGAGCACAACATCTCCTACGACCACATCTGCAATCAAAGGACAGATTCTGGCAGACTTCATCATCGAAAAGCCAGACACCGATGAAGCACCTGCACCAAGTAAGAAGGAACTACATGATCCATGGATCTTGTTTACAGATGGATCCTCATGCGTTGATGGGTGGGAGCGGGCCTCATTCTAACAAATCCGAAGGAATGGAATTCACTTACGCCTGCGTTTTGAATTTCTGGCGACAAACAATGAGGCAGAATATGAAGCTCTAATCGCCGGACTACGCATTGCAGCTCGAATGGGTGTACGCAACACGGAAGCAAATGTGGATTCCGACTAGTAGCCAACCACGTGTTGGGCGATGCGTGGCTAAAGAGGAAAATATGATTCAGTATCTCGACAAGACCAAGATACTAATCAAAGGCTTTGACAGCTTCACCATCAAGCAAGTTCCTAGAGGGGAAAATCGGAAGGTAGATGCACTGAGCAAGATCGCCTCGACAAGCTTTGCACACTGTCAAAGCAAGTCTTTGGTGGAAACACGAAAAGCAAATCAATCTCAGAGATGGAAGTATCCACAGTAATAGAGGAGGAAGGTCCTACATGGATGACACCGATAATGGAATTCCTAAGCAAAGGAGCGTTACCCCAAGAGCGAAGGAAGCTCGCGGGATACGGCGCACGGCACGAGAGATTGAACCGAGACAACATAATGTACCGACGCTCCTTCCTGCAACCATGGCTTCGCTGCTTTGGCCCCCTACAAGCAAATTACGTACTACGAGAAATCCATGAAGGTTCATGCAGCATGCACTCAGGACCACGGTCCGTGGTGGCACGCACCTTGAGGTCAGGATACTACTGGCCAACCATGCACCGCTATGCGCGGGACTTAATAAAGAAATGCAACGATTGCCAAGTTCATAGACCCGTCCCGCGCCAACCACAGCATGAGCTAACACCAATTACATCACCATGGCTATTCTACAAGTGGGGTATCGACATTGCAGGACCTTTTCCTGTTGTAGCAGGAAGATTAAAGTTCCTCATAGTCGCCATAGACTACTTCACCAAGTGGATCGAAGCAAAGGCAGTGGTAACAATCACTGGCAACCAGGTGAAGCGCTTTGTATGGGAAACTATTGTATGCCGTTTGGCCTGCCGGGGGAGATCATCTCGGACAACGAGAAACAATTCTGCGACAACCCCTTCAAGGACTGGTGCGAGAAGCTAAAAATCACGCAGCACTTCGCGTCAGTTAAACACCCACAAACCAACGGCTTAGTTGAACGTGCGAATCGAAGCCTGGGTGAAGGAATTAAGGCACGCTTAGACAAGCACAAAGGAAGATGGGTGGAAGAACTATCGCATGTTACGTGGCGCACCGCACCTCAATCAAAACCGGTCTGAGGGGACACCCCTTCTCTCTAGTTTATGGTACGAAGCCGTCATACCAGGCCGAAATCGGAATGCCCACTATTCGCGCGGTGAAATCAATGTAGCAACCAACGACGACGGCGGCGTATCGACTTAGACACGCTAGAAGAAAGCGCGAGCGCAGCTATACGTGAAGCCAAATCAAAGTCAAGGATGAAGGGGTACTATAACGCTAAAGTGCGAAGTGTTTCATTGACCGGTGACTTCGTTTACCGCGCCAATGATGCGAGCCACGCAGAAGACACAGGCAAGCTTGGACCAAAGTGGGAAGGACCCTACGAGGTTACTGAAGCATTAGGAACAGGCGCGTACAAGCTACGAGGCTTGGATGGTCGTGCACTGCCACGTACATGGAACATCTGCAACCTTAAGAGGTGCTACCTATAGGCATGGCTATGGCCCAGCGCACCGACGCTCCTGTACTTTATTAAAGTGCCCAATAAACATCCATGTATTTACTTTTTGTTTTCCTTTGCGTAATGTCTTATTTATTTCTCATAAAAACTTGAAGGAGTATCAATAAAACGTCGCGGTTTCTAGCTAACTCCGCGACACATTTTAATTTGTTATTTGCATATACTGTATGTCTTAACACTTTTTTATCTCTTGCCTACATGGCGCGCATGCACTAAAATAAACCCACGATGGTAAAAGGATAAGTTAACCTACTAAACAACTTGTTGAGTAAGAGGGTTGCAAACCCATCAACACCGGATCACGTATCCTTGTTAAACACCTTGTTCTTAAGACGTTGGAATAAGTTTTGTGCGCATCCCACGACGGGTGCGCAACATCGCATATGGTGCACGTTTAACAACTGAGGAACCAAGAAAATTGATTCCTTAATGTGATATTTACAGTACGCTGCATATCATAACATACACGACTATGATATATAAAAAAAAGTACTTAGAAATTATTTCTCAAGTATATTATGATCCTCATACATGACTATGAATTTCTTATATTATTCGCGCTTGTGTACACACATGCCTTTTAGGCAAAGACAAACAGACAAGTACGTACATTACAAGTTGCAACAATATCCATACGAACTTAACAAAAGAAGATTTTATTAATAATTACGAGTTATTACAAAAGGATTGTTACTTTACAACGAACAAACCTACCAACTATTACACCGCTCCAGAGATGAGCTACCCAGCGGTTGGCGCATCTTTAACCTCACTCGGCCTCTTGAGGTCGGAATCTTGGCGCGACACGTTTGCAACACTAACGGTATCCCATCGATCTGGGGAGATGTGTCGCGCCCACGCCACACAGGACAGCCTTACCCTTAATCCCTTCTTTTTTGGCAAGTCTCGTAGCATGCGCATCCAGAACTTGCTTCAAGGGCACTTCCTTCTCCAACGCAAAAGGATTCAAGATATCCTTGGGGCGCGCAAATACAAGCACGTGCAGTTGAGATTCATCAGGCTTAAGAAAATAGTCTGGCTGCGCAACGGCCTCTTCACCACGATGCCGAGCTAAGGTCAATCCCTCCATAATGACCCCTATTGGGAAATCCTGATCGCGCACTAACTCAGATATCATGGGCAGCTCCACTGACTTCATTTTCTCCATAGCGGCTACTAGTGTCACACCCCCAAATTACGTGTTTTGCAGCGGAATGGAATACCTTGGGGAGGACTGTCATAGCATCAAAGTTACAGTTATATCGAACGACCTAGAGTGTCGTTTAGAAAACACATCGTTTGATTAAGTAAAATAATCAGAGTTTACAAAACGTAGGTCCCAAATGAAAATCAATGTATGCGGAAATAGGTTTGATACAAGCCAAGCGATGTTTTTAAAGTGTATAAATCCCATGTGAGACGCGTCGTCACCACGACTCTATGATGTGTCCATATGCATGCCATGAAGTGAATGCCTTAGATACCTGAGATAAAACATGCTAAAAAGTGTCAACACAAAGGTTGGTGAGTTCATAGAGTTTGGTTAACAAGTAAAGCCTTTCAAAAATCGTTTATGCAGCAAAGGCATTGTAAATCCACTCAGTTCCAAGTTCCGCCCATACAAAACTTGCAACCTGTGTGTTCACAACCCACTGCCGAAATGTGAATAGTTTATGATCAAGTGCATGATGTCAAATGAATTCACAAAATAGTGCATCACTTAATGTATCCATAGTTACTTGACATAATTATACCAAGACATTTAGTTCAATGAAAATCCCAAGACATTCAGCTCAATGATGTTCCCAAGACATTCAGCACAATAATAATCCCAAGACATTCAGCTCAATGATAATCCCAAGACATTCAGCTCAATGATAATCCCAAGACATTCACTCAATGATAATCCCAAGACATTCACTCAATGATAATCCCAAGACATTCACTCAATGATAATCCCAAGACATTCGGTTCCATGATTTATGATATAGGATATGACTAAACATTGATTCGATTAAGCAGGTAGTTTCAAATAATCATGATAGTCATAAAAATAGTTGAGCATGTATCTCCCCCAAAGAGTTTAATAAAAGCATGAAATCAATTGAAAATGGGGCTATGGAAACTCACAATAGTATGTAAAAGTTTAGAGTACTTGTGAAAGTAAATGAAAATAGTTTGAGCATGTATCTCCCCCAAAAGTGATTGAAATGTATAAAAGTAGGGGCTATGAAACTTCATGATGTCGATGCGTTTAGAGTATTTGTGAAAGTAAATGAAAATAGTTTGAGCATGTATCTCTCCCAAAGAGTTTGTAAGACAAATAAGTAATAGAAAGTGGGGACTCTGAACTCACATGGTGTGATTGATATGCTAACAAAATGAAGTGCAAGAAAATGAGGCTCGGAAACTATCCGCGACCTAAAATGAATGATATGATACTTAATGAGTTATGATGTTATGTTATGCATGCATTTCGTATGTTATTTATACCATTTGCGAGTTTTGAAAATAATACTTATCGTCGAAAAATACTCTTTTGACGTCTTGACCATTCTTAAATTACTTTACAAGTATTTACGTCAAAATGTCATCCTACAATGGTTTTGTAATGATTTATAGTGAAATTATCACTTTTAGTAGTAAAACAATGTCGTTGGAAATTTCATGAAAGTGACAAAAATGGCTTTGAAAAACTAGTCGTAAAAGCGGTTATGCGTCGATCGTTAGAAAGCGAACTCGACGGTTTTGGAAAGTTTGTATCAAAATCTAAAAGTTTCAGTTCAGGAGTTTTCGTCATAAAGGTCTCAAACATAAAGATAATAAGGGTTAAAGATGGTGATTTTGTCCAATGTTGTGTAAAAAAAATGAGTTTCGGCAAAGTTTAAGCAATCGTAATTTATTTATTACAACTCCGCTATACAAACGGTTGGTCGTTTTGAAAAATATGCTTGGTGATCTCGATTTTTATTAGAAGACATATCGTTACAAAAAAATTCTACATCATCGTTAAAAACAGCCTTCAACATGGTCGTTTTAGTTACCGTAACACTTGTCTCGTAAAAATAATATAGTTTTTCTAAAAAATATAGTTACGGCAAGTTTGTAAAAACGTGTATATCTTTGTTGTTATAAATCCGTTTTCTCATTATATCGTCCTTAGCTTCGTAGCAAAGTATACTAATATATTTTTGATAAGTCGAAATAATTTGTGAAGCTTAAGACTTCGGTTTTGACTCGTACAAAATAAAAATAGTATGCTGAAATTTTCAGAAAATGTATATATCGTCGTCAAACTTGAAAAATTCATAACTTCTTCGTTATAACTCCGTTTTAATCCGTTCAAGCGGCCACGGATTCGTTTTAAAGTATATTTTCTAAATATCAAGGCCAAAATTCCGTGCCTACTGTCGGATTTTCCAGAAAAACAAAATAAGGACAGACCACTTTATACACTTGTCGAAAATAGTTTTTCTCGTACTAAATCTATTCCAATCCCTTCAAATCAACTCCAAAGCTATTCTAATCCTACCATACACCTTCTTAGGGTGTCATGGATTCCTAAACATCATCAAGACCAATATATACCAAGGGAATAATTATAGGATGACTATATATATTAAACTCTAAAATCAATGGTAAAAATGGTATAAACAACACAAGTCTTGCATGTTTTTGCTCAAAAATGATGAGATGAGTATGAAATGAATATGTAAGATGAAAATAGATATGAGATGCTTACAAGTGATATGATGAGGTGATTAGAACCAAGGATTAACCTAAACACCCTAGGTTTTTATTTCAAAACCTTATATAAGAATGTAATCTAGATTGTTTAACACTTGAGCTTGAAAAATTTGATGATCCCTTGTAACACCCATGTATAACGGTTTTAGAGAAGAAAAGAAGAGAGGATGACTTGGACTTGTATTATTGTAGTGAATGAAGTGTGTGAGAATTATTGAGTATAGATCTAATATGTAAGAAAAAAATTCACCCATTTTGACTAACCTCCCCCTTGGCGGATTTTAGGGGGTTGTTTCCAAATATATTTTTTTTTTTTCTATTTTTAATATATGAAATTGTGTAGGTACAATGTATAAGTTAAATAAGTGTAAGTTGTAACTTGTAGCTTTTATATACAATTGTGCATCTAAGGTAGTTTTAGCTCAAAATAACTTTTAATGGATCCAAATAAAATGTATTGAGATTATATAAATTGTAAAAATACATTTCTTGTAAAATTTGAGTGATATAATAATTGTCGTGTAGTTTTTAAGAAAAGTGTCGTAATAATATAAATTTAACGATTTATAAACAAAATAAATTTATAACACTAGGTAAACTCAAAATATAGTTTTTATAAACTAAATGTAAGTATAAAAATATGTCGGGATCATTTTTAGAAGTAACGGATTAAATATTCAAAATAATAACTCACGCGATAACGTTTATTTAATATAAAAAAATTACGCGGTTAATATGAAATGCAATGTCATGAATGAACTAACGTGATGCAAATGATGCTGATGAAATGTAGACTAAACTTAGTCTATATGAAATGTTCGTGATGATATGATCATGAATTCGCCACTAAACCATAAAGGTTACGCGAATTTGGAACACGCAAAGCTAGTTTACGATAAATGATGAAATTGTGAAACGTGAATTGTTTTGAGAAATGACCAAAAATTTAGAATTGTGACATTCTTCCCATGTCAGAGGAATCACGTCCTCGTGATTCAATCGATGATACTATGATTCGAACCTCGACAAGGGTTCTAAAAGTTTATGCTTGTGTATGGTCTATATGATTATGTCAATGCTCATGCATATGAGTTACTCGTCCCACAAGATACGTTCTTGTGCTATCGTGAGCAATTCCCATCCTAAATACATGCTTTCTTATGATTAGGCTCGATGAGACAAGCTTTCCCATTCTCAAGCAAAATTTTTAAAAGACTTTTTGGTAACCGATTTTTGCTTAATCCCACAACTCATCAAACAAGAACTGTCATACGATTAGGCTAAATCGGTTTAGGTAACGACTTGTTTCTAGCTCGATCTTTGCAACTCATCAAACAAGAACTGTCACTCGGATCAAACTGGAAACAAGTGGTTTGAAGAAAATCTTTTGAAAATTTGGCTTGATTACGGAATTACTTACACATATGAGACTACTACTCCCTTCATTGCATGATTCTTCCTGAATTAGACATAGGTGATCAGGCTATGTATAATTTAGGAGTAACTATGCAATGCTTGAACTAATCGACTCATATGATGTTTGGTGTTGAGTCATAAGTCCGCATGTATAAAGAACGTGCACTTATAATGATATGATGAGATGCTATGATGATGTGGTTATAGTCTAGGGTCAATGATGCAACCTAGTTCTCTATAACCGATGCTCTGATACCAATCTGTCACACCCCAAATTACGTGTTTTGCAGTGGAATGGAATACCTTGGGGAGGACTGTCATAGCATCAAAGTTACAGTTATATCGAGCGACCTAAAGTGTCGTTTAGAAAACACATCGTTTGATTAAGTAAAATAATCGAGTTTACAAAGCGTAGGTCCCAAATGAAAAAAAATCAATGTATGCGGAAATAGGTTTGATACAAGCCAAACGATGTTTTAAAGTGTATAAATCCCATGTGAGACGCGTCGTCACCACGACTCTATGATGTGTCCATATGCATGCCATGAAGTGAATGCCTTAGATACCGGAGATAAAACATGCTAAAAGTGTCAACACAAAGGTTGGTGAGTTCATAGAGTTTGGTTAACAAGTAAAGCCTTTCAAAAATCGTTTATGCAGCAAAGGCATTGTAAATCCACTCAGTTCCGCCCATACAAAACTTGCAACCTGTGTGTTCACAACCCACTGCCGAAATGTGAATAGTTTATGATCAAGTGCATGATGTCAAATGAATTCACAAAATAGTGCATCACTTAATGTATCCATAGTTACTTGACATAATTATACCAAGACATTTAGTTCAATGAAAATCCCAAGACATTCAGCTCAATGATGTTCCCAAGACATTTAGCACAATAATAATCCCAAGACATTCAGCTCAATGATAATCCCAAGACATTCAGCTCAATGATAATCCCAAGACATTCACTCAATGATAATCCCAAGACATTCAGCTCAATGATAATCCCAAGACATTCAACTCAATGATAATCCCAAGACATTCAGTTCCATGATTTATGATATAGGATATGACTAAACATTCAGTTCAGTTAAGCAGGTAGTTTCAAATAATCATGATAGTCATAAAAATAGTTGAGCATGTGTCTCCCCCAAAGAGTTTAATAAAAGCATGAAATCAATTGAAAATGGGGCTATGGAAACTCACAATAGTATGTAAAAGTTTAGAGTACTTGTGAAAGTAAATGAAAATAGTTTGAGCATGTATCTCCCCCAAAAGTGATTGAAATGTATAAAAGTAGGGGCTATGAAACTCGCGGTAATCAGTAAACGTTTAGAGTATTTGTGAAAGTAAATGAAAATAGTTTGAGCATGTATCTCCCCCAAAGAGTTTGTAAGACAAATAAGTAATAGAAAGTGGGGCTACGAACTCACCTGGTGTGATTGGTATGCTAACAAAATGAAGTGCAAGAAAATGAGGCTCGGAAACTATCCGCGACCTAAAATGAATGATATGATACTTAATGAGTTATGATGTTATGTTATGCATGCATTTCGTATGTTATTTATACCATTTGCGAGTTTTGAAAATAATACTTATCGTCGAAAAATACTCTTTTGACGTCTTGACCATTCTTAAATTACTTTACAAGTATTTACGTCAAAATGTCATCCTACAATGGTTTTGTAATGATTTATAGTGAAATTATCACTTTTCGTCGTAAAACAATGTCGTCGGAAATTTCATAAAAGTGACAAAAATGGCTCCGAAAAACTAGTCGTAAAACGGTGTACGTCGATCGTTAGAAAACGAACTCGACGGTTTTGGAAAGTTTGTATCAAAATCTAAAAGTTTCAGTTCAGGAGTTTTCGTCATAAAGGTCTCAAACATAAAGATAATAAGGGTTAAAGATGGTGATTTTGTCCAATGTTGTGTAAAAAAAATGAGTTTCGGCAAAGTTTAAGCAATCGTAAATAATTTATTACAACTCCGCTATACAAACGGTTGGTCGTTTTGAAAAATATGCTTGGTGATCTCGATTTTATTAGAAGACATATCGTTACAAAAAAATTCTACATCATCGTTAAAAACAGCCTTCAACATGGTCGTTTTAGTTACCGTAACACTTGTCTCGTAAAAATAATATAGTTTTTCTAAAAAAATATAGTTACGGCAAGTTTGTAAAAACGTGTATATCTTTGTCGTTATAAATCCGTTTTCTACGTATAATACGTCCTTAGCTTCGTATCAAAGTATACTAATATATTTTTGATAAGTCGAAATAATTTGTGAAGCTTAAGACTCGGTTTTGACTCGTACAAAATAAAAATAGTATGCTGAAATTTTCAGAAAATGTATATATCGTCGTCAAACTTGAAAAATTCATAACTTCTTCGTTATAACTCCGTTTTAATCCGTTCAAGCGGCCACGGATTCGTTTTAAAGTATATTTTCTAAATATCAAGGCCAAAAATTCGTGCCTACTGTCGGATTTTCCAGAAAAACAAAATAAGGACAGACCACTTTATATACTTGTCGAAAATAGTTTTTCTCGTACTAAATCTATTCCAATCCCTTCAAATCAACTCCAAAGCTATTCTAATCCTACCATACACCTTCTTAGGGTGTCATGGATTCCTAAACATCATCAAGACCAATATATACCAAGGGAATAATTATAGGATGACTATATATATTAAACTCTAAAAATCATTGGTAAAAATGGTATAAACAACACAAGTCTTGCATGTTTTTGCTCAAAAATGATGAGATGAGTATGAAATGAATATGTAAGATGAAAATAGATATGAGATGCTTACAAGTGATATGATGAGGTGATTAGAACCAAGGATTAACCTAAACACCCTAGGTTTTTATTTCAAAACCTTATATAAGAGTGTAATCTAGATTGTTTAACACTTGAGCTTGAAAAATTTGATGATCCCTTGTAACACCCATGTATAACCGGTTTTAGAGAGAAGAAAAGAAGAGAGGATGACTTGGACTTGTATTATTGTAGTGAATGAAGTGTGTGAGAATTATTGAGTATAGATCTAATATGTAAGAAAAAAATTCACCCATTTTGACTAACCTCCCCCCCTTGGCCGGATTTTAGGGGGGGGGTTGTTTCACAAATATATATATATTTTTTTTTCTATTTTTAATATATGAAATTGTGTAGGTACAATGTATAAGTTAAATAAGTGTAAGTTGTAACTTGTAGCTTTTATATACAATTGTGCATCTAAGGTAGTTTTAGCTCAAAATAACTTTTAATGGATCCAAATAAAATGTATTGAGATTATATAAATTGTAAAAATACATTTCTTGTAAAATTTGAGTGATATAATAATTGTCGTGTAGTTTTTAAGAAAAGTGTCGTAATAATATAAATTTAACGATTTATAAACAAAATAAATTTATAACACTAAGTAAACTCAAAATATAGTTTTTATAAACTAAATGTAAGTATAAAAATATGTTGGGATCATTTTTAGAAGTAACGGATTAAATATTCAAAATAATAACTCACGCGATAACGTTTATTTAATATAAAAAAATTACGCGGTTAATATGAAATGCAATGTCATGAATGAACTAACGTGATGCAAATGATGCTGATGAAATGTAGACTAAACTTAGTCTATATGAAATGTTCGTGATGATATGATCATGAATTCGCCACTAAACCATAAAGGTTACGCGAATTTGGAACACGCAAAGCTAGTTTACGATAAATGATGAAATTGTGAAACGTGAATTGTTTTGAGAAATGACCAAAAATTTAGAATTGTGACAACTAGCTCATCATACGCTCGTGCATTATACCCAGGTACTTTGTCAATGGGCACCTTCAATAACTCTGCCCTATGAAGCTCCTCAATGGCTTCTGATTTACCTCGCGCTAAGGCGCATTGAACCACTGCCCCAAAGGCATCCACAACTTCCGAGGACTCCAGAGTACCAAGCGCGGCAAGTCGCAAACCATGCCCAATCAACCACCTGCGTTCTGCGATTGTTGAAAGAAGTTGAGGATATAACTCCTCGTCATATTCCAGGCTGAGCTTCCGAAGCTTCATCTCCTGCGCTTCCAAGGCACCTTTCACAGTGGCACCAAACGTCTCCAACTGCGAGGTCAGCTCTACCTTACTCTTCTCTAAATATTTCAGTGCTCAGAGACACGAACACTTGTACCCAGAGGACTCAGCGCGCTCTTGACTTATTTGGCCCATCAGCGCCATCTTTTCCTCGGCCATTTTCTGGGCATATGCACTCAGACTCTCCATCTCAGCTTTGGTACTAGCCGGCTGCGCCTCCAGCGACGCAATTTTCTGATCCTTCGTGCGCGGCTGCCTTCATCAGAAATCTTTACCTTTAACTTCTCTACTAGGGAAGCTTGATGCGCAGCCGCCTGCGCCAATTCTTCGACAAGATGCTCCATTGGTGCATCTCCAGCCACCAATGGCTCAGATCTTTGACTATGCGGCTGTGACAACCCGTACTTTCAGGTCACTTCTCGACACAATTCATGTCTCATTATTTCAACATTTATAGTAAACTTGGTTTACTTGTTTCAAATTCGCGTAACCTTAAAGGTTTAACGGCGAATTCATGATCATAACATCACGTACAATTCATATGGACTAAGATTAGTCTACATTTCATTGACACCATTTGCATCTCATTAATTCATTCATGACATTTCATTTCACTTGAACTGCGTAATTTTTATATTTAATAAACTTTATCGCGTGAGTTATTATTTTGTATATTTAATCCGTTACTTTCAAAAAAATGATCCCGACATATTTTTATACTTACATTTAGTTATAAAAACTATATTTTGAGTTTACCTAGTGTTTTAAATTTATTTGGTATATAAATCGTTAAATTTATATTATTACGACGTTTTTCTTAAAAACTACACGATAATTATTATATCATTCAAATTTCACAAGGAATGTATTTTTACAATTTTTATGATATCATTATACTCTACTTTGATCTATTAAAAATTACTTTTACCTAAAACCACCTTAAATACACTAATGTATATAAAACCTTACAAGTTATTATTTCCTACACATTTTTCTTACACTTATTACATTTATACAATTTATAAAAGAAAAAAAAATATTATCTTTGAGAAACATAATCCTCAAAAACCGGCCAAGGGGATGGTAACTCATTAAATGAGTTGGTAAATGTTTTCTTGATTTTATATAACTTTACTTCACCTCATTTTCATACTTCATTCATTCAATAATTCACAAGCTACCTAAGTTTCTCTCTTGCCTTGTTTTCCTCTTCCATAACCGGCCAAGCTAAGGTGTGTACAAGGAAATCATCAAATTTTTCAAGTTCAAGTATTTAAAATCTAGATTACACTCTTATATAAGGTTTTGAAATAAAAACCTAGGGTGTTTAGGTTTAACCTTGGTTCTTTGCACCTCATCAAGTTTACTTGTAAGCATATTTCTATCATTTTACATATTTCATCTTCATTTCATAGTTATTTCTTCATTTTTGGAGCAAACATGCAAGACTTATGTTGATTTATACCATTTTACATGATTTTAGAGTTATATATATATATTAAGGTCATCCTATAATTATCCCCTTGGTATATGTTGGTCTTGATGATGATTAGGAACCCATGACACCCTAAGAAGGTGTATGGTAGGATTAGATTAGCTTTGGAGTTGATTTGAAGGGATTGGAATAGGTTTAGTACGAGAAAAACTATTTTCGACTAGTATAAAAAGTGTTCTGTCCTTGTTTTATTTTTCTGGAAAATCCGACAGTTGACACGAAATTTTGGCCTTGATATTTAGAAAATATACTTTAAAACGAATCCGTGGCGGCTTGAACGGATGAAAACGGACTTATAACGAAGAAGTTATGGATTTTACAAGTTTGACGACGAAATATATTATTTTCAAAATTTTCAGCAAACTGTTTTTACATTGTTTGGGTCAAAAATGAGCCTTAAGCTTCACAAATTATTTCGACTTCTCAAAAATATATTAGTTTACTTCGATACGAAGCTAAGGACGTATTATACGTAGAAAACGGATTTGAAACGACAAAGATATGCACGTTTTCATAAACTTGGCGAAACTCATTTTTATGCACAACAATTAGCCGAAACCACCATCTTTAACCCTTATTATCTTTATGTTCGAGACCTTTTGGACGAAAACTCCTGAACTGAAACTTTTAGATATCGATACAAACTTTTCAAAACCGTCGAGTTCGTTCTCTAACGATCGACGTACACCGTTTTACGACTAGTTTTTCGAAGCCATTTTGTTAATTTCATGAAAATTCCGACGACATTGTTTTGCGGCGAAAAGTGGAAATTTCACCAAAATCATTATTAAACCATTGTAGGATGACATTTTGACGTAAAAACTTGTAAAGTGATTTTTGATTGGTCAAGACGTCAAACGAGTATTTTTCGACGATAAGTAATATTTTCAAAACTCGCAAATGGTATAAATAACATACGAAATGCATGCATAACATTACATTGCAACTCATGACATATCATATCATTCATAATAGGTCATTTTCGAGATTCACGCTATATTTCGGTGTATCCACTTTTGTCATCGTAATCATTGCAACAGGTGAGTCTTCATAGCCCCACTTTTACTCTTTTAACTGTTTTACAAACTCTTGGGGGAGATACATGCTACATTTTTAACCGAACACAAATGCTTTGAACGTATACTATATCCGAATATTTTATTGTCACTAAGTATTTGCCATGTTCGAAGTCCCTACATCATGAACCATTAGTCACTTGCGGGTGGCCGAGTATAGTGAATAGGCCTATTGGAATTAACACTCCGCTCCTATTGACCCATTTAGGGAAATCGGCGCACTATATTTGAATCATTAAGGTAAATTGGCAAGTTTACCTATTAGGGCGGCGATGAAGCGATGATTACCAATTTTTATTGGTGCGATGTTTACGCTTTGGTGTCATGAACTTAGTGAAATAAATACGATGTTGTTTTTAACGATGAGTGTGAAACAATTTAACTCACACTACGATGATTGTGTTCAAACGAATTAATTAAACCTATGGTTTTCCGTCGAGTTAGGTACTATTGTGAATTCATTTGACGATTTACTGTTTGAACATAAACTCTACATATTCTGGCAGTGGGTTGTGAACACACAGGTTGCAAGTTTTGTATGGCGGGACTTGGAACTGAGTGGATTCACAATGCCTTTGCTGCATAAACGATTTCGATACATTGAGCCATGCACTATTTTGTGAATTCATTTGACGATTTCGTTTGAACATAAACTATGCATATTCGGCGTGGGTTGTGAACACAAAGGTTGCAAGTTTTGTATGGGCGGGACTTGGAACTGAGTGGATTTACAATGCCTTTGCTACATAAACGATTTTGATAGTCTTTACATTTCAACGATTTACAATGCCTTTCTTTGCATAAACGATTTCGAAAGGCTTTACATTTCAATTCAAACTCTATGAACTCACTCAACCTTTGTGTTGACACTTTTTAGCATGTTTTATCTCAGGTATCTAAGGCATTCACTTCATGGCATGCATTTGGACACATCATGGAGTCGTGGTGACGACGCGTCTTACATGGGATTTATATACCTTAAAAACATCGTTTGACTGTACTAAACTTATTTTCCGCACAAGTTGATTTCATTTGGGACCTGGACTTTGTAAACTCTGATTATTTTATTAAATCAAACGATGTATTTTCCAAACGACACTTTAGGTCGTTCAATATAACTGTGATTGTGATGCTATGACAGTCAATCCCCAGAATTCCATTCATTTGCAAAACAGGTAATTTGGGGGTGTGACAGATTGGCATCGAGCTTGATTATAGAGAACTAAGTTGCATCATTGACCCTAGACTATAACTACATCATCATAGCATCTCATCATTTCATCACAAGTGCATGTTCACTTTGCATACGATTTATACGTACATTTTTCGAGTTATTTACTTTCATTTCATAACGATTGTCACATGGATGCCCTTAAATACCCATTCCATTATTCTTTCTTCATACTCTAACGTGGAGAATTCCTTGTCATTCCCTATCACAATTTTTATATCAGCTGATTCATCATCGATAATGACGAATACCGAGATAAACCTTTAAATAGGGCGAAGTCACTCTCACTCCTTTGTTTCACTACTAACATGTCGAGTTACACTTTATTCACACTAAGTCACTAAACCATTATACATTTGAAGCACTTACGACACCTCATAACCCATCTTTTCGGAACCCGTCGATTATTTTGAAAAATAACCTCAAACTTACCATTTCTTATCACATCTCTTTGGAGTGTTTATTATTAACATCGGATTTTTGCTACGTCTCACATTTCCTCTTGTTTTGAAGAAGATATGGCACCGAAGAAAACTACAGTTGAAATGACCCAAGCAGCTATTCAAAAGTTAGTGAATGATAGCATAGCTGATGCTTTAAGAGTCGAAAGGGAAACAGTGGCTGCTGCTGCTGCTGAGGCCGCGGCTGCTGCTGGCCGCTAGGCTAGCTGCTCTACTGGAAATCTTTGGAGGATCCGGAGTTAGGAGATGTTCGTACAAGGATTTCAAAAGTGGTGAGCCCACGAAGTTTAGGGGGACTGAAGGAGCCACGACCATGGTACGATGGTTTGAAAAGTTGGAATCCGTGTTTTTTCTTTGTAATTGCCCGGATGATAGTAAGGTCAAATTTGCTACAAGTACATTACTCGATGGAGCGTTGTCGTGGTGGAATTCATATGCTCAACCGATTGGAATGGAGAATGCTTTCAAGCTTACTAAGGAGCAATTTAAGGGTTTGGTGACTAAGAAGTTTTGTCCTCGTACGGAAGTGAAAAAGTTGGAGACGGAGTTCTACGAACTAGTAACGATTGGGTACGATATTGACACATACATTCGGAGATTTCAGGAATTGGCCGCGTTATGCCCGTCGATGGTACCGGATAACGAGAAGTTGCTAGAGGCTTTTATCGGGGACTTCCGAAGTTATTCAAGGACATGTGACTTCGTTTGATCCACAAACAATCGAGGAAGCTATTAGGGTGACTCAAAAGCTCATGGCCCAGGTAGTGAAGAGAGGTAAGTACACCAACACCAACCAAAACAACAACAACCTCAACAACCGCACCAACTATAACAATAACCAAAACAACAACAACGACGATAACCAAATCAACAACAACAAAAGGAAATGGGAAAACGACCAAGGAGATGATAACAACAACAACCAAAACCGCAACACTAACCGTCATCAACAACAAAATAGAAGGCAAGAAGCGGGAATGGTTTATGTCGCTGCACCAATGAGAGGTAGAGGGTATCTTTGGAACACACCCACTAGGTAATCGATGTAATTTTCATCACTCGGGTCCTTGCCCTGCCAAGTGCCACAAATGCAAAACACCGGGACATCTAGCCAGGGATTGTAAAGGTAAAGCCGTAGTCACATGCTTCGGATGTGGGGAACAAGGACACTATCGGAATCAATGTCCTCAAAACCAAGGTCAACCAGTTGAAGGTGCTCATGGGAATGTATATATGTTGGAAGGAGGAGGAGGAGCTCGTCAAGGTATCAACGACGCGGAAGACTGAAGAAGTTCGGAAACTAACAGTCTTATTTCTCCTTATGTACTATGTCGTACTAAGTTTATGTTTTCCATCATATCCGAATCTTTATAACCTAAGATGTATTTCTGTTTGATAAACCACTTGTTGTAAAATATTCTCATCTATCGTACTTTATCTTCTTTCCGATTTGTTATCATTTACGAGGATTTCAATTCTTTTTACTTTAACTATCATTTTAACGACACTTCTCCATGTCTTCTCTCCTCGATGTTCATCACAATTTTAACATCAGTTGACTCAACACCAAACAACATATGAGTCGATTAGTCCAAGCATTGCATAGTTACTCCTAAATTATACATAGCCTGATCACCTATGTCTAATTCAGGAAGAATCATGCAATGAAGGGAATAGTAGGCTTATATGTGTAAGCAATTCCGTAATCGAGCCAAATTTTCAAAAGATTTTCTTCAAACCACTTGTTTCCAGTTTGATCCGCGTGACAGTTCTTGTTTGATGAGTTGCAAAGATCGAGCTAGAAACAAGTTGTTACCTAAACCGATTTAGCCTAATCGTATGACAGTTCTTGTTTGATGAGTTGTGGGATTAAGTAAAAATCGGTTACCAAAAAGTCTTTTGAGGGTTTTGCTCGAGAATGGGAAGGCTTGCCTCATCAAACCCTAAACCCGTTAGACCTAACAACGATTGAATTCAGGGACTGAATTCCTTTTTGGATGGGCGAATGTGACAACCCGTACTTTCAGGTCACTTCTCGACACAATTCATGTCTCATTATTTCAACATTTATAGTAAACTTGGTTTACTTGTTTCAAATTCGCGTAACCTTAAAGGTTTAACGGCGAATTCATGATCATAACATCACGTACAATTCATATGGACTAAGATTAGTCTACATTTCATTGACACCATTTGCATCTCATTAATTCATTCATGACATTTCATTTCACTTGAACTGCGTAATTTTTATATTTAATAAACTTTATCGCGTGAGTTATTATTTTGTATATTTAATCCGTTACTTTCAAAAAAATGATCCCGACATATTTTTATACTTACATTTAGTTATAAAAACTATATTTTGAGTTTACCTAGTGTTTTAAATTTATTTGGTATATAAATCGTTAAATTTATATTATTACGACGTTTTTCTTAAAAACTACACGATAATTATTATATCATTCAAATTTCACAAGGAATGTATTTTTACAATTTTTATGATATCATTATACTCTACTTTGATCTATTAAAAATTACTTTTACCTAAAACCACCTTAAATACACTAATGTATATAAAACCTTACAAGTTATTATTTCCTACACATTTTTCTTACACTTATTACATTTATACAATTTATAAAAGAAAAAAAAATATTATCTTTGAGAAACATAATCCTCAAAAACCGGCCAAGGGGATGGTAACTCATTAAATGAGTTGGTAAATGTTTTCTTGATTTTATATAACTTTACTTCACCTCATTTTCATACTTCATTCATTCAATAATTCACAAGCTACCTAAGTTTCTCTCTTGCCTTGTTTTCCTCTTCCATAACCGGCCAAGCTAAGGTGTGTACAAGGAAATCATCAAATTTTTCAAGTTCAAGTATTTAAAATCTAGATTACACTCTTATATAAGGTTTTGAAATAAAAACCTAGGGTGTTTAGGTTTAACCTTGGTTCTTTGCACCTCATCAAGTTTACTTGTAAGCATATTTCTATCATTTTACATATTTCATCTTCATTTCATAGTTATTTCTTCATTTTTGGAGCAAACATGCAAGACTTATGTTGATTTATACCATTTTACATGATTTTAGAGTTATATATATATATTAAGGTCATCCTATAATTATCCCCTTGGTATATGTTGGTCTTGATGATGATTAGGAACCCATGACACCCTAAGAAGGTGTATGGTAGGATTAGATTAGCTTTGGAGTTGATTTGAAGGGATTGGAATAGGTTTAGTACGAGAAAAACTATTTTCGACTAGTATAAAAAGTGTTCTGTCCTTGTTTTATTTTTCTGGAAAATCCGACAGTTGACACGAAATTTTGGCCTTGATATTTAGAAAATATACTTTAAAACGAATCCGTGGCCGCTTGAACGGATGAAAACGGACTTATAACGAAGAAGTTATGGATTTTACAAGTTTGACGACGAAATATATTATTTTCAGAATTTTCAGCAAACTGTTTTTACATTGTTTGGGTCAAAAATGAGCCTTAAGCTTCACAAATTATTTCGACTTCTCAAAAATATATTAGTTTACTTCGATACGAAGCTAAGGACGTATTATACGTAGAAAACGGATTTGAAACGACAAAGATATGCACGTTTTCATAAACTTGGCCGAAACTCATTTTTCTGCACAACAATTAGCCAAAACCACCATCTTTAACCCTTATTATCTTTATGTTCGAGACCTTTTGGACGAAAACTCCTGAACTGAAACTTTTAGATATCGATACAAACTTTTCAAAACCGTCGAGTTCGTTCTCTAACGATCGACGTACACCGTTTTACGACTAGTTTTTCGAAGCCATTTTGTTAATTTCATGAAAATTCCGACGACATTGTTTTGCGGCGAAAAGTGGAAATTTCACCAAAAATCATTATTAAACCATTGTAGGATGACATTTTGACGTAAAAACTTGTAAAGTGATTTTTGATTGGTCAAGACGTCAAACGAGTATTTTTCGACGATAAGTAATATTTTCAAAACTCGCAAATGGTATAAATAACATACGAAATGCATGCATAACATTACATTGCAACTCATGACATATCATATCATTCATAATAGGTCATTTTCGAGATTCACGCTATATTTCAGTGTATCCACTTTTGTCATCGTAATCATTGCAACAGGTGAGTCTTCATAGCCCCACTTTTACTCTTTTAACTGTTTTACAAACTCTTGGGGGAGATACATGCTACATTTTTAACCGAACACAAATGCTTTGAACTGTATACTATATCCGATGTTTTATTGTCACTAAGTATTTGCCATGTTCGAAGTCCCTACATCATGAACCATTAGTCACTTGCGGGTGAGCGCGAGTATAGTGAATAGGCCTATTGGAATTAACACTCCCGCTCCTATTGACCCATTTAGGGGAAATCGAGCGCACTATATTTGAATCATTAAGGTAAATTGGCAAGTTTACCTATTAGGGCGGCGATGAAACGATGATTACCAATTTTTATTGGTGCGATGTTTACGCTTTGGTGTCATGAACTTAGTGAAATAAATACGATGTTGTTTTTAACGATGAGTGTGAAACAATTTAACTCACACTACGATGATTGTGTTCAAACGAATTAATTAAACCTATGGTTTTACGTCGAGTTAGGTACTATTGTGAATTCATTTGACGATTTCTGTTTGAACATAAACTCTACATATTCTGGCAGTGGGTTGTGAACACACAGGTTGCAAGTTTTGTATGGGCGGGACTTGGAACTGAGTGGATTCACAATGCCTTTGCTGCATAAACGATTTCGATACATTGAGCCATGCACTATTTTGTGAATTCATTTGACGATTTCTGTTTGAACATAAACTATGCATATTCTGGCAGTGGGTTGTGAACACACAGGTTGCAAGTTTTGTATGGGCGGGACTTGGAACTGAGTGGATTTACAATGCCTTTGCTACATAAACGATTTTGATAGTCTTTACATTTCAACGATTTACAATGCCTTTGCTGCATAAACGATTTTGAAAGGCTTTACATTTCAATTCAAACTCTATGAACTCACTCAACCTTTGTGTTGACACTTTTTAGCATGTTTTATCTCAGGTATCTAAGGCATTCACTTCATGGCATGCATTTGGACACATCATGGAGTCGTGGTGACGACGCGTCTTACATGGGATTTATATACCTTAAAAACATCGTTTGACTGTACTAAACTTATTTTCCGCACAAGTTGATTTCATTTGGGACCTGGACTTTGTAAACTCTGATTATTTTATTAAATCAAACGATGTATTTTCCAAACGACACTTTAGGTCGTTCAATATAACTGTGATTGTGATGCTATGACAGTCAATCCCCAGGAATTCCATTCCGCTGCAAAACAGGTAATTTGGGGGTGTGACAGCGGCTCAAAAGAGGCAGTGTGCACATGACTCTCCTTAGGTGGTGACTCCACAGCATGTTCAAACCTGTACACATACACGAGGATTAGCAATTGTTTCGTAATATCAGAAGGACTGCGACAACATTTCTTGCATATAAAACATACTGAGGCATAGAGGTATCAACGGGAGGGGGAGATGAAGCGACATCGCTTGATGACGATTCCAAGGTGAGAACGACGGGACGCTTCTTCCTGGACGAGCCTGTGCCGTCATCACCGCGCGTTCTCTTACGCGCCAGTTTTGGGCTCTCCTCTTCCTTCTCCTCAATATCTACACGTGTCGGTTCAACCACTGGAGTAGACACCCTAGGGCTCGGCACACTCTGTAGAGGAGTAGCTTCCAACACATTGGGACCACTTCTCTCAGCCTCCTCAAGGTTTAGCTTCGTAACATGCCCCGCAGTGGCTGTCAGTATGGGCTCTTATCCTTCTTTCAGGGGACGTGTCCCTACATTCACCTCAACAGGCTTCGCTAGGTGCACAACGGTGAAAAGATCCATCTCTGCGCAATAGAAGACAACAAATAACATAGGTTATATAATGCGTGGAAAGGATAGAAAGCTCTTACATTAATTACAAAAGGGGGTGCGGAAGAACGAGTACCCACCCTGGCCATTGGCGCCTAAGAAGATTGGCATCTCATCCGGCATACCAAAATAATTACGGCTGATGCCCATATGTACCAAAAATTCCTCAGGATAGGAACTAATGGGGATGCGGTTCACGTTTATCAGTTCCGCATCCTCAGCGACATATGATCCAGGCAAGGGGCACTCATCCCTCGGCAATGTTCCCCGGGTATAAAAATCATAATGCCACGGAAAGCATGTGTCGTCTACCCAGAAAAATGACTCCCTCCAATTTCTAAGCGCGTCTAGTTTCTCAGTATAACACTGAAGTCTACCGGCGCGCTTAGCAAATGATACCCACCCATGTGACCATGTCGTGTGATAAAATGCGCGGAATAGGTGGATGGTTGGGTTTACCGCCAGTAAACGGCAGTTCACCTCAAAATTAGTAATTTTAGCCGCACCGATGCAGTGCAGCTGGGATAGGTGCAGATTGTAATAATTTAGTACATCGCACAAAAATCGGGATAGGGGCACACGTTGATTCGCGAATTCAAAAAAACGTGTATATACCCCCACTTTCCCATCGGGGAAGTCCGCAATCGATGCCCGCGCACCCGGAACAACCGGATGCACGTCAAGTGGTATAAAGTAATCCGAGGTGAATTCTAGAAGATCGCTCTCGGTGAGGTCGGAGGTGAAATCAGACAACTGTTTGACCATGGTATTGTTTTTACAAAGCGCACGCGCGGTTACCTTTCGAATACAGTGTTTTTTCTGGATTGCAGTTTGAAGTTTTGTTAACAATGGCGGATGAACTTTTTTCACTGTGAAAAACACAGTTGAAATGGGGTGGATGGTTATATATTTTTCCTCATCCACACGATGAGTGACACGTGGACACCACTATCACTAACATGTGTGGCTAAGATCACTGGATGGGACGTGGCTGCAGTTACTTTCCCCCGATTTACGAGGCGTCCATTTTTTCATCCCATGTCTAGATACAATGTATCGGCGGGTATCTTTTTTATGGCTTCTTGGCTACGCTTTGACGTTTTTTCATTGACTACGGTTATTAGTCTAGCATCCGCAGTTAGTCACTGCGCATACTAGACTGGGGGGACATGATGACGTATAGTCTAGATTCGGGTCACGAACCCGACTAAAGTCCAATACTCACAAGCCCAGCACGGACTGGGCTAAGACCAATAAGTTTTTGGGCTCACGAAAGCCCAAGCCCAAAGCTATTTACGGAATAGATATCGGATATCTCCTAAGTATGGAGATAATCATTCCCCAACCGGCTTGGGCGGGATACGCCGAAGGTTGAGGAACACGGAACCAACAAGGATTCCGTGTGTATATAAAGGGAATCCCATCCCTTGTTAAAAGGTACGATCCATAAAAACCTAAATCTCCTTTAACCCTAAATCGATTACTTACTCTCACGCCGGAGGATAATCGTGGGAGACAATCCCACGGTAAGCCTAACAGTGTTTTCTGTCTTCTTAGTGCGCAGGTCTCAAGCAACAATCATCAATTGGTACGAGAGCCGGAGCCCAAATAAGGAACGCCCAACTTTTGTATCAATAGTAGTTATTGGAGGGGTTGGCTGTGATTGCTTTTGTTGGTGGAAATGAACCCGAAGAAACTGAAAAATGTATGCAACTTATGTGGCAAGTGGTTCACCCGAAACTTGGTCCCAATGTATGTGTCTCTTCATATTTTTTATTTATCAATCAATCGTTTCTGAAGTCTAGGATATGTTGACTAAAAGATGTATAAATCTCAGGTTGTTTCCACTAAGCCATCACTGGCAATAATAACAACAGTCGTATCTGCTTGGTCATTTCTTCTTACTACTATGGAAAGATGGACACTTGATCCTAAACTCTGGCAAGAGTGAGTATATTTCTTTAGCCCATGTACTCTTTCTTCTTTTAGTTTGTACATGCTAACGTGTAAAATATACTTTCCAGGAGTGTTTCCTATCTTTCTACACTTTTGGACAAGGATGACAGATCAGTTAGGATTGCAGCTGGTGAAGCACTTGCTTTGATATACGAGATGGGAAATTTGGAGAAGTTTTGTGGTGGTTCTAAAGGCGACAGTGACAGCTCGGTTAAAGATGCTGCAAATATACATGGTTTTAGAAGAAAAATCTTGAATCAAGTTCGTAACCTTTCTGCTGAGGCGGGTGGAAAAGCAATTGCTAAGAAGGACCTCAATAATCAACGCAATACTTTTAGAGATATTTTGGATTTTCTTGAGGTACTTCTCGATCCTTTTTTTGAAATGATTTGTATAAGTACAAGCCGATGTTTTTAGTAGTTTTTGTTTGATAAATATTAGGACGGTTATGTTCCTGAAACCTCAGTTAAGATTGGTGGGGAGTCGCTTACTACATTAACTTGGTCTCAACAAATCCAGTTAAACTATATGAAGAGATTTCTCGGGGGAGGATTTGTGAAGCACATGCAGGTTCGTTTGTTAGCAGATCATAAGTTTGTTATGTATGTTTAGTATGACAGTTGCAAATGCTTTTGAACTCGCTGTTAGAAAAAGTGAAGTTACAAAGCAATTGGAATTGTTGTGAACCGACTTATATGCATTTTTATCGAGTATATATTAATGATTGATTTTATATGAGCAGGAAAATGAATTCCTACATGAAGTGTTCAACTTTACACCAAAGAAAAATTCTCTTTCAAAAGAGGACCGTGTATCCGGGATAGACAAGGGTTGTGCATTCTGTTAGTAACCTAAGTTCATTGCAATCCATCTAAGTTACGATAGAAATTTTATTGCTTTATGGTTTTATGTTCCTTACAACTCTGTTCCATATTTCAGAGGATGTATAGATCTCCAAATTCGATTCTCAACAAGGCAAGGACCCAGTTTATGAGCAAGCAACGAATGATGTCTCATGTAGGCCAAGTTCTTAATTCTCCAAATACTTTGTATCTATTTTTTTTGGGCGCAAATCTATCAAACATTGTAAAACTATTCTAACATTTATGTTTTGGGATTGCAGGATAGAAACGCCGGACACTATGCATCTGACTTAGGCGATGAGTAAAGGTTGCAGCCTCACACGTGCTACATATATGGAACCTCATTTTCATCGTTATCCATTTAGTATTTGATTTACCAAACATTGCATATGCTTAGTTAGCAACAGTTTAGGGTTCATTTGTGTAATGGCTTTGAAACCTTCAAATTATTAATGCCATCATATTCATTTTGTTTGAAACCAAATATGATCCTGCTCAGATTGATCTTTGGTTTTGTTCCTTCTCAAGATTCAATTATTTAACACAGCAAATTACAATAATATCACAGTAGATGGGAACCATTTAAAAATATCCTAATCTTATGATCTAAATCTGCTCTATAGTTTAGTACTCCGTATTTCTTTAAAGTAAGGACTATAATAACATTTATCAGCTGACTTAATAAAGAATGACCATTGACTAAATGTAAACAGGAAGGCCCTATCTCCCAGTATTACTAAAATTTAATAGCTTGATTCATTTCACACACCCTTCCATGTATGTGTTGGAAATGTATACATTCACAATACGTAAATGTCCGGATTCGAACTCGTGATCATGGGATTGCACACATTAGCGAATGAGAATTAAAGTTAAATAATTAATGTTAATGTTTACGATTAATTATTGCACATAAAGTCCATTTAACGACCGTTAAGTATTTAACGGAAAATAACTAACGACCGTTAACTGTAAAGAGAAGGACTTGTAGTGTAGAATCTTAAAATGGAAAAGATGTGGGAATCCCTTTGAGGGCTTCACATGGCTGGCCATAGGGGGGCTTCTCCAAGCCCAAACCCTAACTTGTTCCCAAAGATTTGTAAACACTAAATATACAGAGGCTAGGGTTTAGGGTTTCTTATTACTTGTGCATTGAATTAACCCTAGATCTCTCCCTCTTCCTCTCTTGCTCTTGTTCGGCCGAACCCTCCTCCAAGGAGTGTTTTGGTTTTGTTTTTTCATAAAACAAGGACTTGTGTTAGATCTAGCAATCGATTGATTCGTTGGTTAATTCGTGTGTACAAAACTGTGGTAGTAAGACACTATTCTTACACCTAATTGGTTTGAGTTGTAAAACGGTAAGGGACAACTCTTAAAACCACTTCTTTTGTTTTGTTCAAGAGATCTGACATTTGCAAGAGGTACGTTACGCTTACTTTCAGTTAATTATTTATTTGTTATGATCTTAAGTCTTCCGCTATGTACTATGTGGTGTCTACATGTTTTATTGTTATTCATGTATTATAAACTCAACAGTGGCATCACGATCCTTGTATAACAAGTAATTAATTACTGAAAAACATAATTAAAATAAACATGATTGTGTTATTATTTGTATGCATAGATATAGGGTTTGCAAAACCTAAACCCTAATTTTTTTAGGGGGGGCGTTTTTTTGGTGCCCTAATTAGGGTTTTGTGAACTTATGTTTTAATTGGATTAGAAACCCTAGGTTGCATGCAATTTTATGTGTATTGCGTAACTCTGTTTAATTGCATTAATTGTTAAGTGTGATTTATATCCATGATAATTATCTGCATGTTTTATCATGGATCTGTTTTTATTGTATGTTCTACTTGGTTAAGTGATATACACTAAATATTATGATAGATCTAAAATTAGAGAAGACCTCAATTATTATTATTTAATCAATTATGTGCTATGTGGTATATGTTTAATTTTGACTTACGCAATCGATGAATCGATGCATGTGGCTCACCTTGTACATAGCTGAAAACGGGTGAAAGTCTTAATTAAATATATACATATTGACAGATCTAGAATTGATTATTAATAGGATTTATCAAAAAGGTTTGCAAGTGGCTATTTGATATGCATGACTTATTTTTTTGTTATGCATTCATTGTTTATTTGTTTATTTTTTAAATACTTGCTTGTTTGTTATGTGTAACAAAGGGTATTTTTACAAGAAAAATAAACTGACCTAAACAATGGTGAAACATGTATTTTTAAGCATAGTAATCGTAATCGTTTAATTGATTGATTTTTTGCACAAAATAGTTAGAACGGCTCACCCATTAATGACAAACTGTGTGATGGGTATAAGGTTGGTACGCATTAAATTGTGACCTTAAAGATGAGGGTATGTAATATGCTTCGCGCTGACCTAATTCTCTGCTCGTTTGTGCGTCTTAATGGAGCTACCAAGTATTCCTATATGTGTGCATAAAATCTTAAGGGTATTACTTTAATTTCTACGCGCCACTTTTGTGTTAATTATCCGAATAACTTGGGTCTTATGACTCATGCAGTAGTAGGATATAGTGGTAATTAAGGTGATTTTTAATTGGTTATCCAATACCTCGATTAAAGTTTGATGATGAAAAGCTTAAACCATTAAAACAAGGATATAAATGTTTTAATAAAACCTATGCTACGAAGATGAATGCATGACATCTTTGTACATATTTGATTTGACATAAAAAATTATTACCCTTTAATTTAAGTTATATGCCATCCAACGAAACGGAAACACCTAAGACTACCTTTTATTTGCGTGAGAACGTGACTTAGATCATAATCAAAGGGTAAAATATCCACGTGACGTGAGAACGGGCATGGATGATTTTGCAGTTTCTTAAGATGGACAACTTAATTGAGTTAGGCGGTGAAAACTGAAAACTCAAGGCATAAGATGGGATAAAACATGTTTACATGGTAATTGAAATTGGCTATATGTAAATCCCATAAATCTAGGAATTGCAATTGATATTGGCAATTGAGCAAAAGCTCTACCACTTTGTATAAGGTTCATTACTAGCAGATCAACTGACGTGATGAGATTATGACAATTTGGATCCTAGTTTTCAATAATAATTAATTGGTTATATGAATATGAACCTTGGGTATTTAATTGTTTATTGAAAAAGAAAATTATCAAAATACTAATTATGGTTTTTTGAACTTTTTATGTAGATAGCTCAAACTGAAAACACTATGAGCTTAATGAGTTCTGCTTTCAAAGATATGATTGGAAGAGACAAGCTGAGTGGCCCTAATTTCAACGATTGGCATCGTGCACTTAGGATCATCCTTCGTGTTGCCAAACGACTTGAAATTTTGACTACACCTCTGCCTGATGCTCCTCTCGACATGGAAACTGCTCTTAAACAAGAGGCATATCGTGTTGAATATGAGAAGCACAATGATGTGGCATGTCTAATGCTTTCGGGGATGTCTGCTCAATTGCAAAAACAATTTGAGCACTATCCGCCTATGAGCATGCTAGATGAACACAAACGTATGTTTGAGAAGCCACCAGCAGCTGAACTGTATGAACTAATTGAAAAGGTTCACAGCTGCAAGCAGGAGGTTGGCAAATCTTTCTCCGACCACGTCCTTGAGATGAAACATCACTTGGACCAATTGGAGAAGCTCGGTTGTGGTTACTTGGACCAATTGGAGAAGCTCGGCTGTGGTTACCCCGAAATTTTAACATGCATTGCACGGGGAAGACAATGAATGAGTTACATGCAATGCTTGTAGACTTCAAGAAGAGATTGCCAAAGAAGGCTCCTACACCTGCTGTACTCGCAATACAGGGTGGTAGGGTGAATAAGCTAAAGTCGCAAGCAGATAAGAAAGGGAAAGGAAAAGGAAAGGGGAAACAAGTTGTCATCCGACCAGCTCCTAAGAAGAACCCTGCAAAGAAAATGGAGAATCCTAAGAAGGATTTAACTTGCCACCACTGCAACTCACCAGGCCACTGGAAGCGGAACTGTCCAGTTTATCTGAATGAGTGCCTTCAGAATAAAAATAAGATGGTGCCTAGCTCATCAGGTATTTTTATGTTTGAATTATTTTCTTTTCCTCATAAGCAAAATTCCTGGATATATGATACAGGATGTGGTACTCACATCTGTAATACATCGCATGGACTTAGAGGAGCATGGAAGCTGACCTGTGGAGAGAGATACTTGTACGTTGGAAATGGAAAGCGTGCAGTTGTCGAAGCCATAGGGACTTTTGATTTAGTGTTGCCTTCGGGCTTAATTTTAGAACTAAATAATTGTCATTATGCACCCTCTATTGTTAGGGGTGTTATTTTAGTTTCTTTGTTAAAAGATATTGGTTTTGTGCACACTTTTACCAGTTATGGAATTTCAGTTTCTTTAAATAATGTTTTTTACTTTAATGCAATTCCTATACTTGGTGTGTTTGAAATTGATATGGATGGTTGTATATCCAATGAAAATAATTCGTTGTATAGCATTAGCAATAAGAAGAGCAAGTCGAACTGTGACTCTTCTTATCTTTGGCATTGTCGCCTTGCCCATATAGGCAAGAAACGCATGGAAAAGCTGCAACACGATGGGCTTTTACAAACGGTCAATGATGAATCATTTGACAAATGCGAGTCTTGCATAGCTGGGAAGATGACAAGGAAACCTTTTTCACCACAAGTGGAAAGGGCTTCTGATCTACTTGGATTGATACACACTGATGTGTGTGGTCCACTTAGACATGTGTCAAAACGTGGTGCTTCCTACTTCTTAACCTTTACGGATGATTTCAGTCGTTATGGTTATGTTTATTTACTTAAACATAAACATGAAGTCTTTGAAATATTTAAGGTTTTCAAAAGTGAAGTAGAATTACAACTCGGTAAGAAGATTAAAGCTCTTCGATCCGATAGAGGTGGTGAGTATATAAGTCAAGAGTTCAAAGATTACTTAGATGAGTGTGGAATTATCCAGTAACTCACATCTCCTTATACTCCACAACAAAATGGTGTATCTGAAAGGATAAATCGTACCTTACTTGACATGGTACGATCAATGTTTGAACTTACGACTCTTCCTTTTACTTTTTGGGATTATGCCCTTGAAACTGCTATTCGCATTTTGAATATGGTTCCAACGAAGAAGGTTGTTAAAACTCCATATGAAATATGGACAGGAAAAGCTCCCAACTTTTCTTACTTAAAGGTCTGGGGATGTGAGGCGTTTGTTAAACGTGACACACCAGATAAGCTCCAAGCCAGATCTGTTAAGTGTATCTTTGTAGGATACCCTAAGGAAACTATGGGTTACTACTTTTACTACCCAGCTGAGAACAAAGTCATCGTGGCTAGGTATGGAGATTTCCTTGAAAGGAATCTCATATCTCAAGAACTCAGTGGGAGAGTATATGATCTGGAATATGATCAAGAAGATACAACACCTTCTGAAACTACTAGTCAACTTCAAGAAGAGCCTGAAAGCTTAGGCGTTCCTCCTGAAGTTGTTCCCATTCGTAGGTCTGAAAGGACTATACGTGCACCTGACCGTCTATGTCTTAACGTAGAGGTGGAGGAAAATATGGTTGGGGATCTTAATGAACCTGCCAACTATAAGGCTGCCATGGCTGATCCTGAAAAGGATAAATGGCAGATTTCTATGAATGGGGAAATGCAATCCATGAAAGATAATGAAGTTTGGATTGAAGTTGACCTTCCTCCCAATGCGAAAATCGTTGGAAGTAAGTGGATCTTCAAGAAGAAAACTGACATGGATGGCAATGTACACACCTACAAGGCTCGTCTGGTGGCTAAAGGTTTTACTCAAACCTATGGCATTGACTACGAGGAGACATTCTCTCCTGTAGCGGACATAAGAGCTATTAGGATTCTCATAGCTATAGCTGCACACTATGACTATGAGATTTGGCAAATGGATGTCAAAACCGCTTTTCTGAATGGCCGTCTAGATGAAGACATCTATATGGCACAGCCGGAGGGGTTTGTGAATCCATTATTTCCTAACCGTGTATGCAAGCTTAAAAGGTCCATTTATGGACTCAAGCAAGCATCAAGGCAATGGAATAAAAGATTCGATGGAGAAATCAAATGTTTTGGATTTACTCAGAATCTTGATGAGCCATGTGTATATCACAAAGCTAGTGGGAGTCATGTTACTTTCCTTGTTCTATATGTCGATGACATATTAATCATGGGAAATCATATACCAAGTCTGAATGAGGTGAAAGCTTATCTTGGTAAATGTTTTTCGATGAAGGACTTAGGGGAAGCAACATACATACTCGGAATCAAGATCTACAGGGATAGATCAAGGCGGCTAATTGGTTTAAGCCAAAGTGCTTACATTGACAAAATATTGAAGAGATTCAATATGCAAAATTCCAAGAAGGGATTTTTGCCGATGCAAGTAAATCATGGTTTGAGCAGCCAAGGTTGTGCTTCAACACCTGCAGAGGTGGCGCGTATGAAGAAAGTTCCTTATGCTTCGGCTGTAGGATCTATCATGTATGCGGTGCGATGCACAAGGCCTGATGTGGCGTTTGCTCAAAACTTGACCAGTCGGTATCAACAGAATCCGGGTGAAATTCACTGGACTGCTGTTAAACATATTCTCAAGTACCTTAGGGCTACAAGAGATATGTTCATAGTGTATGGGGGAAATCCAGAAGCAGAACTGTCTGTTACAGGTTACTGCGATGCATCCTGGAAGTGTGACAAAGATGATACGAAGTCTCAGACGGGTTACATATTTGTCATCAATGGAGGTGTTGTGGATTGGAAGAGCAAGAAACAGACAACACTTGCGATGTCTGCTACAGAAAGTGAGTACATAGCGGCGTCTGAGGCTGCCATGGAAGCTGTTTGGATAAGGAAGTTTGTTTCGGGGCTTGGTGTTATGCCGTCAATTGAAAATCCTATTAAAGTATATTGTGACAATTCTGCTGCAATTACTTTTGCCCATGAACCTGGAGTCATGAAGGGCACCAGACACTATCCTATACAATATCACTATGTTCGAGAACAAGTCGAGATAGGTGAAATTTAGTTGCTCAAAGTTCACACAGATGATAACCTAGCAGATCCTTTAACGAAGGCCTTACCTGGTGAAAAACTTAATCATTTGTCTGATAAGTTTGGACTTCGTTTAGCTAGTAGTTTCATGCCCATCTGTGACTAAGTATTTTAGATAAAGGATATTGTAAACATTATTGTTGAAATGAAATAATGTATTTTGTTATGTTTATTATTCATTTATTATGATGTTATCCTATATTTGCATGTTTAAATCCTTGAATAACTTAAGTTATTCTAAATAGTCCGTTGTCAATCAATAACATGGGAATGATGTTGAATTAAGACAAATCTGAGTATTAATTAGAATATACTTGAAAGTATATTGATGCGTAGCATGACTAATTTCAGATGATATTCAATGAATTGAGTATATGACTTATCCCACCCGCATGATAATACTTTATGGATCTTAGTCATTAAGTATATCATGAATATTTATCCTCTGACTTGAGATACCAGAGATATGTCATGGATGTAGTGCATTTTTGTGAAGTAATCTAACGCTATACATAACTGGTAGTTATAAGGGTTGTTTTCAGAAGTGTTGCGAAATCTATGAATCCTGCTTGTAGTCAAAATAGGATTTGTTTCTTTCAAATTTATTTTAAAGTATAATACTACAGGGCCCCTCGTAGGGTTGTTAAGATGTTAACATGGCCATGCCCAAGGTCTTCTGGAATTTGTTCAGAAGAATTGGTAATCTTAATCAATCACATAAAGCGAGAAACAGAATAGTTAATTAAGAAATGAGTGAGATCCATATTCTTATTAACATGGTATTAGAAACAAAATGATGAATATGATGATGAATCATTGAAACTTGGTTTTTCTCCAGAAAACCATACACGAGTTGTACCGGGGGCATTGGCGTATTGCTAGACGCTAACCAATGTCATTTCACGTTTTGTAAACATATCCAAGTGGGAGCTGTTGGAAATGTATACATTTACAATACGTAAATGTCCGGATTCGAAATCGTGACCATGGGATTGCACACATTAGCGAATGAGAATTAAAGTCAAATAATTAATGTTAATGTTTACGATTAATTATTACACATAAAGTCCATTTAACGACCGTTAAGTATTTAACGGAAAATAACTAACGACCGTTAACTGTAAAGAGAAGGACTTGTAGTGTAAAATCTTAAAATGAAAAAGATATGGGAATCCCTTTGGGGGCTTCACATGGCCGGCCATAGGGGGGCTTCTCCAAGCCCAAACCCTAACTTGTTCCCAAAGATTTGTAAACACTATATATACAGAGGCTAGAGTTTAGGGTTTCTTATTCCTTGTGCATTGAATTAACCCTAGATCTCTCCCTCTTCCTCTCTTGCTCTTGTTCGGCCGAACCCTCCTCCAAGGAGTGTTTTGGTTTTGTTTTTTCATAAAACAAGGACTTGTGTTAGATCTAGCAATCGCTTGATTCGTTGGTTAATTCGTGTGTACAAAACTGTGGTAGTAAGACACTATTTTTACACCTAATTGGTTTGAGTTATAAAACGGTAAGGGACAACTCTTTAAACCACTTCTTCTGTTTTGTTCAAGAGATCTGACATTTGCAAGAGGTACGTTACGCTTACTTTCAGTTAATTATTTATTTGTTATGATCTTAAGTCTTCCGCTGTGTACTATGTAGTGTCTACATGTTTTACTGTTATTCAGGTATTATAAACTCAACAGTTTGGAGTAGGTGTGTTAATGAGTACATTTCACATAGTTCCATACATTAGTCCAAAATTTAACTGGGAATGATAGAGTAAGATTTGTTAATTAAGTAGGTTAACTTGTCATTATTTCATAACTTACCACATAACTATGAAATAAAAAATGATCAGAATATATCAAGAATCAGAACAAATATATTGTAGCATACAAGGTATTATTTCACTTGCAAAATGCAATTACATTATACTAGAACTAAAAACCGAAAAGAAACACGAACATGGAATTCTGCATTTTTATTCAGAAAATAATTACTAACAACTCATGAAAAAGAAAGGCTTACTGTCATCGTCTATGTTGGACTTGTAGACCCATTGCATGTATTTGTCAATGTCGAATTTATCTTTGACAAGCATCGACGAGTCTTTAGATGGCTTAACACCTCTAAATGGTACAGAAAAAGCTTCGATAACTGCCATCCAGTATCCATGACCATTAATGTGACCGCGTGCATCCTCATCTCCTAACGCAGTGACTGTTTGAAGTATGGTAAGGTAAATTAGTACAATAGCGGCCACAGTCGAGAGTGATACCCATATATTGTAAAAATACTCGTGTTTCAGTTTCGCCCTTTTCTGATGCCAAACATTATTACAATAACAATTAATCTTCCAAAGAACATCTCGTAAGTACGAATCATCAACAGCCGCAGCTACCTCTTTACACAAGTTATTCACTAATCTTGCAGCATGTTTGTTTCCACCCAAAGTATGCTGCATAACGCCCGCATAATGAAGCAATTCTATATCCTCAGCAGAGTTGATCAACCTATCTAGAAAGAATATATAAGCTGTTACATGCGGTTTGCAGTTAACATGACACTGTTCAAAGGCTACCATGTTACGAAGCAATGTGAACTTGTGGTCATCCATGCTCACTGGAGCAATCTTTAAAACTCCCTTTTTAAAACTTACATCTAATGGTTGACCTTTTTCAGCCTTCTTGACTTTGATTCCTGACTCTTTTAAATCAGATATTGTGCGGAACATGTGCGGCTCCTTGACAAGGAACTTGTTCTCTAAAACTTCTGTTGGGCAAATGCTCGCTCGAAACTGTTCAAGAAAGTGGCTTCCACAATCTTTCTCATCTCCTAACTCGTTCTCTTTTGGTGGATCTGAATCTCTGTAAATCATTGATTCAAAGAACTGATACGAAAGTTTCTTCAAACCTGGCTCTTCTGTGTCTTCAGAACTTGTTAATTTGTATACTTTGTCCAAAACAAATAAAGGGAGCTGATTTTCAAGCATGATGAGATCGCGCTGGAGGACGGGTAACATCCACCTCTTTATAAGTATTGACTTCTTACTGAAATCAATCTCTTTTGTTTCTCGCAAAAGCTCTACAACGAAACAGCTATCAATGAGCATCATAGTGATGAACTGCTTGCTGCTGAGGTTCAGTTCTTCAGAGTAACAACCACGAGCCTTGTGTTCGATATTTTTTAATTCATTGACTAGTGCATTTAGAATGTTGGGCTTGGTTGGATTAAAAAGGCGACGAACGAAGTTCCATTTCGTGTTCTCCATGGCTTGTAAACGAAGTGCTCCATGATGGTATGGACCAATAGATACGATATTCGGTTCATAAGCTTTAGGTTCAACTGCACGTAAACGATCTGGAACTCTGTAGATAGTAGCACCATTGTTGGTTTTTGTTGGAAGTTCAGCATTTATCTTTTCCTCCAGCAATGCAGCCAAATCCGAATCAGCTACTGTGGCTGCGGTGTGAGCTGCTCTGCTAGTACTAGTTTGAAACCTTAATCTACATATTGTTTGTAGAGGTATGGTAAAAAGTTTGGTTACCATTTTTTGGTCACTGATAAAGTAAACTTTCTTGGTCTACTTGAAACCTTTAGATTGTGTTGGTATTTATAATAGGGAGGTGATACTCACACCACTTTTTTTGATGCCTACACCACATTCTACGCATTACAGTATTGTACGGTACAAACTGTAATGCACAGAATGTGGTGCATGCATAAAAAAAAGTGGTGTGAGTATAAATTGCCTTTATAATACTGTGTTAAAATGTTCAACTTGACTGAATACTTTCCTATGTGCTTCTTCCTGGCACTATTTACTTATTCATGGTCCATTAGGTATGATCACAATTTTGTTACACTTTTGAAGTCTTAATATACGATGCTTCAAAGTTTAAACGCTTAGCACATTCTTGAGTGAAAGATCAACTCTTGTGTGAAAGACATGAACCAGTTAAGTTATAACCACAAAGTCAGTGTCCACACTTTGCTCTACGTTTTCCAATTTTTAAAAGTTAAAAATAGATTTACGTTCTATATTCATTGAACACACGTACATATTGTTTTTAATAAAAATAGCCGATAAAACATGACCAAGACCAAGACCAAGACCAAGACCAAGACCAAGACGACTTTGAAATGAATATATTACAGACAAATGCATCTATTATACATAGGAGTTGATTTGTATATTCTAAAAAATAATTGGCACACTCAAAATAATTGTGTTTGGACATTTATACCCTTACAGGGGTGAAAATATAAGTGTAACTGTGAGGGTATAAACGTCCAAATACTATTAATTTGAATGTACCAATAACTTTTGAAAGTGTACAAATCATCTCCTCGTTATATATTGTTAGGGTAGTTGTACATATTGAATTGTATAGTCATGTCATTGTCCTTTAAATACAAAATGCTCGGTCATAGTCACACCACCAACTCTAATTTAATTTTCACACTGGATGAGTACTAAAATAAGTACGTTTGCCTCCCTAAACTTGGATCTCAATAATATACATTAACTAAGGTGTATAAACGTGACATAACAACTAACATCTTAAAACTTGTAAAGTTTGATTTCACAGCTCGTTGTAACAAATGTATGCGAGGACTTTGATATATACGAACCAGATTCGATTAAGAAGAGATAAAAAGAAACGATAAAGATGAATAAAGATAAGTGATCAACTTTCGAAAGGTCGATCTCTCTCCCAATAATGATATCAAATCACTAATTCATTCATAATATCAATTACAACCCTAATACTTTATTTATAACGGAAAGTGATCCGCACGCTCTCAAAATTTATTAGGACACTTCACTGTACGTAATAGACAATTGTACTTTAAGTATAACCCGCTTTAATTACTTGTACAGTGGAGTGTCCCAATATAATTTGGGAGTGTGCCAATCACTTCCCATTTATAATAGAATATGCCCTAGAATTAACTTGGTCTCTAAGATAACACTGCAAATGAAACTAATTGTAAAAAGGAAAATACTTATAAATAATCAAATACAGGAAACCAAGAGGGTTCGTATCAATACTCCGCCCCTCAAAAACACCTTGTCCTCAAGGTGTCGCCTTGAAAAATCTTGATTCCGGGATCCCATACCTTTCTTTTAGCTGCTATCTCATGATGTTGTCCAACATTAAGCTCAAACTGGCCAAACTTCAGTCCATGATTGTTGAAAATACACATATGCAAGTTGGAAAACTCTCCTAGTTCAATAAAACTAAGACTGTTAAGTGAACCATCTTTTGTTCTTTTTTGTGTAAATCCATCAAAGCTTCCCAAATAATGATCATGAAGGGCTTGATGTATCATCCAAACATCCTGTTTATGTTTTGCTCCAACACCCACAACAAAGTTGTTGCTTAGGCGTGCATAACCCACATTACTATCCATGTTGTCAAGCTTCTGCTCCCGATTCATCCCCTGATGTTTATCGTAGGCTGCAATCACCTCGCCCCCGTTTGTTTTATTTCTTCCATGTTTGATCTTGTGCTTTCATTCTTGTCACTTTTTTCATTATACCTAAAGTTTTATTCTTCGTCTTCATCTTCATCTATTAACACATCACCGTTGTATTCACCACTCTTTTCCATAACATTTGTTTTAATTGAACCTTTGGTGAACGTACTTTAAGACTTCTTATCCATCTCGTCCTTCATCTCCCATAACCTTAGTTTTAATAAGGCAAGCTAATGTTGAATCTTCACAATATCCTTGTGAGCGTTTGCTGGTTGACTCTTCATTCATGGTTGAGATTCAAGAATGGCTCGTTGGCCTTCCAATTGGGATCAGATTCGTTTGACCTTATTGTCCCATTCTTCTCGAAACACGTTTATGTGTTCCATTGATTTAAGAAATCAAGGGATGGATATTTTTTCCTTATGAACAATAATTTCTCTGCTCGGTGAACAGTACTTTTGATGAATAGTGTTCGGATGAACAATAACTCGACGATGATGGATTTTTTTTAATATTTATATTTATATTTTGAGTTAATTACATAAATCGTCCTTGTGGTTTGGTAGAAATTACGGATCTTGTCCTAATGGGTTTTTTTAGCGGGTCTCGTCCCTGTGGTTTACAATTTTTACGGATCTTGTCCTCATGTCTGACCCGATCTCAAAAAAGGACCTCCCTTGCAGTTACTCACTAACGTGAGGGTTAACATTATATTTTGGTTTTAACGATCGTTATACAAACCACAGGGACGATTTATGTAATTTACTCTTTACAAAAAAAAAAAATCTTTTTAATTTTATTATTCAAATTTTTTTTTTAATTTTATTACGATTACATTTTTTAATAAAAAAAAACATTTTTTTTAAATTTAATTTTAATTTTATTATAATAAATTATAAAAAAACAAATTTTAATTTTATTATAATAAATTAAAAAACTATTTTTAATTTTTTTTTAATTTAAAAAAAAAATCAAAAAAATTAAAATTAAATTTAAAAAAAAAAACTTTTTTAAATTTTATTATAAAACGGATCAAGGCGTAATAAAATTAAAAAAAATTTTGAATAATAAAATTAAAAAGAAAAAACTTTTTTTTAAAGAGTAAATTACATAAATCGTCCCTGTGGTTTGTATAACGATCGTTAAAACCAAAATACAATGTTAGCCCTCACGTTAGGGAGTAACTGCAAGGGAGGTCATTTTTTGAGATCGGGTCAGACATGGGGACAAGATCCGTAAAAATTGTAAACCACAGGGACGAGACCCGCTAAAAAAAAACCATGAGGGAAAGATTCGTAATTTCTACGAAACCACAAGGACGATTTATGTAATTAACTCTTATATTTTTGTAACCCTAGAATCGAAACATCTCTGATACCAAATGATACAAACTAGATTAGATTAAGAGATAAAAAAGAAACAATAAAGATCAATAAAGATAGTGATCAACTTTCGAAAGGCCAAGTTCTCTCCCAATAGTGATATCAAATCACGAATTCATTCATAATATTCAACATAATATCAACTACAACCCTAATACCCTAATTTTAATAAAAGATGTCATAGAATTAACTTGGTCCCTAAGATAACATTGAAAAGGAAACTAATTGTAAAAAGGAAAATACTTATAAATAATAAAATACAAGAAACTAAAAGGGTTTGTATCAAACTTGTGATTAAAAGATAAACTAACCAATTTCAGTAAAACCTAACATGAATTTTGATATCAATTAGGATAAAAAATTTATCCAACCTAATCAAAAAATGGGTCATATTAACACCAGAAGTTTAAATATATGTACAAATAAGGTTTTATTGTCATTATGAGAATGTTATTTGTATTAGTGTGAGTTATAAGGATGACACTACACAAATATAACCTATGAATCTTTAATATTTAATGGTTGAGCTAGGTCTCTAAAAGGTGTTGTATCTGTATAGGATTACTGGCTCTAACTACTGGCTTGGGTGACAAAGCAGTAGAAATATTGGAAGATTCAGTCATTCCCATCTTAGAAGCTCTGAGATCTCGTTCTGAAGCAACAAAGCTAGAATCGGTATATATACATTCACTAGTGTAATTTATTTATGCTTGAAATTTAATTTAATAATTTATCATCATATGTTGGCTTGCACTAATCTGTAGTTATTGAAAGGATTGGCTGTGATTGCTTTTGTTGGTGGAAATGAACCCAAGGAACTAAAAAGTGTATGCAACTTATGTGGCAAGTGGTTCACCCGAAACTTGGTTCCAATGTATGTGTCTCTGCATATTTGTTATTTATCAATCAATCGTTATTGAAGTCAAGGATATGTTGACTAAAGATGTACAAATCTCAAGTTGTTGCCACTAAGCCATCACAGGCAATAACAACAGCAATCGTATCTGCTTGGTGATTTCTTCTTACTACTTTGGAAGGATGGACACTTGATCCTAAACTGTGGCAAGAGTGATCAGTATATTTCTTTAGCCCATCTACCTTTTCTTCTTTTAGTTTGTACACACTAACTTTGTAAAATATACTTTCCATGAGTGTTTCCTATCTTTCTACACTTTTAGACAAGGATGACAGATTTGTTAGGATTACAGCTGGTGGAGCACTTGTTTTGATATACGAGATGGGAAATTTGGAGAAGTTTTGTGGTGATTCTAAAGAGGCCAGTGATAGCTCGGTTTAAGATGTTGCACATATAGATGGGTTTAGAACAAAAATCTTGAATCAAGTTCATAACCTTTCTGCTGAGGCGGGTGAAAAAGCAATTGCTAAGAAGGATCTCAATAATCAATGCAATACTTTTAAGGATATTTTGGAATTTATTGAGGTACTTCTCAATATTTCTTTTGAAATGATCTTGTTAATACAAATATGCATAAAAAAAGTTATTTATATTTTATGATCTTTGCTATGTTTTGTTGATAACAATAATAAACGTTAGACTAAAATACACCGTTGGTCCCTAAACTTGGCAGGGTGCATCGTGATGGGACGAAACTCGCCCTTTTCATCGTCGGGGTCTCTATTTCAAGGTTTTCACTCGCTACAAGTCCTTTGACCAAGTCAACATCTGATTTTTGTTTTGTAGTCGAGGGTATTTTAGTCCATACACATTTATACTTTTATAACACATTTATATTTTACCCCTTCATCTTTCATCCTCTTCATCATCTACCCAAATCATTCATCTCCCCAACATCATCATCTCCCCAACAATCATCCTGGAAAAAATCTTCCCAAATCATCATCTCCCAAAAAATAACAAAATTTAATGCCAATATATTATAGCATATTACATTTTCTTTATTATTCATGATCTTTTTAATTGGATCCAAAAAATAATCTGAACCCTGGGAACACATCTAACCGAATTTGACTCATTTGATTACACATACTCCTTATTTCACTACTACTTTATTTACTTCCATGCATTTCATTCTCATTAAAACTCTTTAGAAACAGTCTCTGTTTTTTTCTTTAACTTTGATTTTTTTCTTCACTTTTTTTTACATCAATTTTTGCTTAAAAATGGTTTTGTTTCCTTGCTTTTTGGATCAAACCCATTTGTTTTACGCGTAAAGCTGTAGTTTGATCCAGTTTGGTTCGGTTAATTTGGTGGTTTTTTATTAGTGTACACAAGGTGTTTGTTTTTTTGTCTTAAAGAAAAAAAAGTTTTTTTTTTTTGGTTTTGGGGAAGTGGGTGGTGTTTGATTTTGGTTAATTTGAAGTGGGTTGTGAAAAAGTTTCGATTTTTTCGAGTTTTTCGAGTTTGTGATGATGATGATGATGGAGGAAGAGCATGATGAACTTAGATTTGTTTGTAAGCTGTGTGATAAGAAGTATCCAAGTGGCAAGTCATTTGGTGGACATATGAGGTCTCATGTGCTTGCTGCTGCTAATTCGTATGAATCAGACGAAAAGATAATGATTGTACAAAATGGTATACTTTGTATATATGGGTTCTCTTCCATTACGCTCAATCTAGATGTAATAAGTATTCAAAAGAATAATATGATAAACCTGTAATCTTCTAGAGCTAATTAATTATGTTAATATGAAAGTTATCATTTTACAGTCTACCATAGGTTTTGGATCTTGAGTATACAAATATTGGCTTGTGCCTGTATGACTGTGCAACAGTTTTGTGTTGCTTACCAACCGTTATTCACCTTTACATTTTGTGAATTTATTTTTATTCAAATATTTTATGGAGTAGACTCGTAACACAATCCCATTAATCTGGAGTTCTATATGATGGCCATGAGTATCAATTGTCTTTTATGAATTGCTAAACATGATTGATCATTGGCTTAAAATACCATAAATTGTTAAAAGAGGTTTTTTATTGTCTATTGCTTTTTGCAGGTGAGGATGAAACTTGTGAAAGATTGGCTACCAGTGTTGATTGTATGCAAAGACAATGTGACACCAATGTTTTTTTTTTTTTTTTTTTTTTTGAACTTGTGACACCAATGCTAACAAATCATAAACCACTATACCTAGAACTTGAAGAAACATTCTTGAAAATCATATCAACATTGGCTATGTCTGAAGCCCAAGAATTGCTGCAGCAGTGTCTCAGTTTCTCGACAAGAAACGCGGAAGACTGCCCTCATTTGGTATCTGCATTCACCACCTGGTTTCGATGCGCAAATCGACAATTACCAGTTGATCAAGAGCAACTTTCTTGAGCGGTATGAGAGGCCTAAATTAGTTTGTTCATTCACATGAACTTTTAGCTTTTATATCATGTACATACATCTGCTATAAATGTTGGTGTCTTTGTAAATGTTGGACCCACTGTGGCCATGCTATTCTACTCATGAAAGTAATTTTGCATTTTATTTGGGTGTTTATTTTTGTGTTTGTTTAAGCTTATTTGTTACGGTAAGGTGTGCAGATGTTCATCAACAGATTTTTTCCAGGATGATTGTTAGGGAGATGATGATGTTGGGGAGATGAATGATTTGGGTAGATGATGAAGATGATGAAAGATGAAGGGGTAAAATATAAATGTGTTATAAAAGTATAAATGTGTATGGACTAAAATACCCTCGACTACAAAACAAAAATCAGATGTTGACTTGGTCAAAGGACTTGTAGCGAGTGAAAACCTTGAAATAGGGACCCCGACGATGAAAAGGGCGAGTTTCATCCCATCGCGATGCACCCCGCCAAGTTTAGGGACCAACGGTGTATTTTAGTCTAAACGTTATTTAAGCAAAGCATAAATTTAGTCAAGTCTTTTATTTATAAAGATATAAGTTTTACTTAACATCACTAGAAGGCTCAACTATATATTACACACTAGGGGTGAGCAAATAGATCGAGAACCGAACCAGAACCGAGAAACGGACCAGAACCGACCCAACTCGAACCGAATTTTAGAACCGCGGTTCGGTTCTCGGTTCTTCATTATTTTAAATTTCGGTCTCGGTTCGGTTCGGTCCGGAACCGAAGAACCGCCCAAACTCTATGTTTCGTGTATCATTTCTTAGCTTTTTATGAAACAATGCATAGACCATTACTACAGTCATGAACTTGTTATAATTTCCTAGCTTTGTTATAATGCATAGACCATTCTTAGCTTGGACACGGTAGCATCAGTTTACATAAATTAGTTACATCACTTGATTTTGTTATAATTGTTGCTGCATCTGTTGGTTTCATAACTCATACATGCACTTATCTTTCTCTTTATATATATTTAGGTTTTAATGGTAGCTTATGATCCCAGTATCGAGTTAATTTGATGATAAAGAATAGTCTCTACACTACAATCATGAATTTTTAAGCATTTTCTTGAAATTTTCGGTTCCGATCGGGTAGAGCCGAAATACCCAAACCGGACCCGGGAACTGAACAGGAACCGAAACATGCTTTTCGGTCCGGTTCTCAGTTCCTAAGATTTGCATTTTTTGGTTCTCGGTTCTCTTGGTTCTGGGTCGGTTTCGTGCGGTTCCAGAACTGAGCTCACCTCTATTACACACTGTTGATTTTTATCACATGTACATTATGCTTAAGGTGTTGTAAGAAATGATCATTACATATTCATCCTAGTCATACACTAGCATAAGTAATCAAACATTTTTAATAAGTCATAAACCAACATTGCACAATCTATTAAACACACTTTAGCTAGTTACATTTTACAAGTTAAATGTTTTAATCAAAATAAAATTGATTTATAACATCGCTACTTGGATCATCCTATACTAGCATAATATGAGATAGCAAAATCTATTAGGATCATATAGAATATTTTGGAAATATTTGAACTAGATTTGGAAGATTTGCAAGATTTGCAAAATTTCCTGGACTGGCAGAACAAAAAAAATACAAGGGCGGACCCCTTTTTTTGGTTCTGGCCAATCCGTGGGTTTCTGAGCCAAATGGCTATAAATAGCAGACCAAATTCACTTGTTTTTCTCATCACTTACATACATAAATATTGTACATTCTCTTTCACTCATAATTATCTGTATCCAACTCATTCATATTCATTTTAGTGAACTTCTTAAATAGCAAAGAAGATCAAAGTATTATTGAAGACTTACAAGCTTCAATAAGTATTGCAAGTCTTGTGTATTCATCACTGTGTGTATTGTAATTGTTCATACATCATTGTTTGTACCAAACCATCATAAAACCCCTGTAGTGATTGGTTAGTATTTTAGTCCTCAAATACATAGTGTGACGGGAGTGGTTGTACTCTTGTAAAAGAAATCGACATCTAGCTTTGTGTCGAAAATATTGTGTAAGCGACGTGTAAAGGTTTTTCAGCCTGTTAAAGGATCTTGTTGACTAGTGATTTGATAAAAATCAATAATAAGAGTTTGTAGTATAGGGGTAACTCAAACGTGTTAGGTTTGAGCACCGAGATCGTTCCGAACGAGGGTTGAATGGAATTTTCAACTCACGTCGCGATTATCGGGATTTGAATGTGAAAAGGGGATAATTTGATGTTTTCTAAACTACGGGGCAAGGGAAGCATAAAAGGGAAATTACACTACGGGAAATCCTAAATACGCGAATAAAACTAAAATGTAATAAATGAAACGTAAATAAAATGCAACTACGTCTAATCTAAATCCTAAATATGATCTAAAATTATTTATAAAATAAAAATGAAATTTAAAACTTAATAAAGAATTAAAACTAATTTTTATGATTTTTTTGGAATTTATTTGAATTAAAAACTAATTTCTAACTTATAAAACAAACTAAAATACTAAAAATTATGAAAACAAAAGGGAAAATTATGAAAATATTTTTTAAAAATCTAAAATAACTCAAAAGACTATTCGAAACTAATTTTGTATTTTTCTGATTATTTTTCTATTTTCTATGAATTAAAAACTCTTTAAAACTAATTTAAATGCTAAAAATTACAAATTTAACTAGGAAAAATAGGGAAAAATTATTTTTTTGCTTTTTATATTTTTCTTAATCTAGGAAAAATAGAAACTTATTTTTTTGAAGCTTTTCTGATTAATTTGTATTAAAAAGTAATTAAAAAGTCCTAAAAATTGATTTAAAATAAGAAAAATAGTAAACAGTGGCAGAAAATTATAAAAAATTCAGGAAAATTCTAAAATATTATTCTAAATCTATGAAAAATAAGAGAAGTGATGCAGGTGCACAAGAAAATGAAACTGTAGTGGAAAGTGCTAGTAAATAAGCACTTTAAAATAAGCAAATGAGCATAAACAAGCACCAAATGAAAGCAGAAGCTAAAGTGTGCTAAATTAACCTAAAAGCAACGAATTTCAACTATCCTAAACTTCTAGAGTGCAAGCTAAACTAATTTGAATTTACTCACTTATCAAGATGAAAACAGCCTTAGGTACTAACTTGCAGCTGAATCAACAGCTTATCTATTAAGCTAACCTAAAAACCAGAAATGTAGAACTCAAGATCACCAATCAAACAACCACTAAACCAAATCTGGGAACCTAACAAGCTAGTTTGACCCTTGTGCAAGGTCTGTACAAAACCTGTTTCACACTCAGCTGTTACTAAGTGTGAACAGGGCAAATAGGGCTTAAATGAGAGCTGATTAAGAGCTTATAAAGGCTTGAGAAAATTCAACAAAAATCAGATTTCAAAAATAGACCAACTGAACTTGTTTATCCCAAAATTTCACTTGAATTGAACCAAAGATGAAGCTATGAAAAATCTATAAAGTTTTGTGGAAATCCACTTTTGCAACTTTTGACTTTAAAAAACAGATTTGCAATTTTTGACTTTCTCCAAATTTGATCTTTGAAAAATGATTGTAAATGATGATTAGAGATGAAATGTGACTGAATTATGCTACCTATATTGATTCTAATCCTAACATGCAATCTATACTAATTCTACACTATCTGATTTGAAGATAAGAGCAGATCCTAATGAGATTTGACTTCCACTGATTTGAGATGTAATTTGAAGATTAATATGACTAAGTTATGACCTATTGAGACTAAAGCAACTGAGTTTTACCCCTAAACTAACCTTTATCACAGATCTATGGCCTGATCCAAACACTATTTTCTAACAGATTTGTGAATTTACCAATCAAAACTTAAAGCTAACCATACAAGCATCAATTCAGATTTAGTTTATCAAATTTGATCTAATAGAAGTGAATAGAACAGAAATTTAACACAGAAACTAATTCAATCTAATGATGCAAATATAGAACATGAATAAAATTTGAAAAGGAGAAAGAATCAAAACTCACAAAAGGTCCTAGCCACTATGGCTTGCCAACAATCACAAGTGACCAATCTAAACCTAATATCAACCCAAACTAAATCTGGTTCAACCCAAATTCAACTTCATATCAAAAATCAATCAATTCGCAACCTTGACTTTTGTTGACTGAAGTACTGATTTAATGATGTGATGGATTGAAAGCAGAAATAAGCTCACTACAAGCTATATAAAGCTTATATGAGCTTATGTAAACAGTAGCTAAGCTTAATGGAAGCTTATGAGAAGATTTGACATATTTTTTATTTATTTTTTTTGGTTATTTTTCTGATTTTTTTGTATTTTTGAATAAAATGAAAACAAGCTTCAAATAACTTTTAAAAACAACAATATGAATTAAACACAAGTAATAAGCTAAATTCAGAAACAATAAAACTTAAACAAGGATTTGGAGATGAAAACTAAATTTTATTAAAAACTGAAAGTTGAGATTACAATAAGAGATTACAAGCTGAATAATACTAAAAATAATAAAACTGGATTTAAAATACAATTAAGCTACTGAAAGGAAAAGAAAAAAAAGTGTAAGGTGTCTCCAACTTGTGAATGAAGGTGGTATTTATAGGCTCAGCTAAGCTCTTGGAAGGATCCAGAAACGAGCTTGGTGTGCTTTCTCTGGAGAGTTTTGAACCATCAGATCAATCCCACATATCACCAATCATTGTTAGCCCTTGGATAAGACTCACCACGCCTCTTCACCAATCAGAGCAGGGTGAGTTGTGGATTGCCAACCTGGCATTCCTTGTGTCGTGTGTGTCGAAAGTACTAAAATACCCTTAATTGCTGTTAATTTGGCTAGTTGAGTCTAGGGGTTAATAGGGTTCTTCGTGCCTGGGAATTTGGGGGGGGGGGGAAATTGGCGGGTTGGTTTTTTTTTAGTATATTTTGGTTTTGGTTGACCGGGTTTTGTGACGGGTTGACCAGGGTTAAATATATCGGGTTATGAGTATACGGGTATGATATTTTGAACCGGGTCATGGATTGGGCTTTTGGGTAGGTTAATGGACTTGGACCAAGAATGGATGTATTTAGCATTTAGGGACCCAAAGTGTATAATTTGAAAATCCAAGGACCATTTTTGTAATTCTGAAAATATAATCCAAGGGATATTTTTTGTCAATCTTCAATAATCAAAGGGCCATTCTTGCCATTTCTGAATCTCAAGGGTAGATTTTGCCAACTGATGAAAGTAGAGGGACTGAATCTGACAATTCTTCAAAGTTGATCATGTCTTTCACAAATCATCTTTTCAACATGAAAATCTTCACAATTGCTCAATTCTGACCTTCCGGCTCAGTCTTTAGCACTCTTTATCTCTCGTGCTCGGGTTTTTGTCTAATTTTGGCTTTCTTTTGTCTATTTTGTCATATCCGTACCTGCACATGCATAAACTCAAGAAAACATCAAATATAAGCTATAAACAGCTCTTTCTTGGTTATTTTGGGTCTGATTTGATAAAGAAATGATATGTGTTTTAGCACATATCAAAATACCCCAGACGAGACGATTGTCGTGTCCCCACGCAATGCAATCAACTCACGCTTCTAAAACCAAGGATTTCAATCTCTTTCTACAAAACCTATGAAAAGTAGCAAAGATTCCTCAAAAGAGATTAAGAAAACCTTAATTCTAAAAACGCCCCGTTTACCTTTTATTTCACATATAGATATTACGATTAAGCACATTCTGATTATGAGTGACGGTTTGTTGAACTTTCATGTCGATCAATAACTCCAACATTTTCAAATGACACGTTAGGATCACGGAGTAGGAAACACAACACAGCGTGAAGTGACCATACGGATAGAATACATCGTCCCTGATTTTTCACAAGTCCCCAAACTAAGCGTAAAATCGAAATCATTGTTAAATATGACTCTAGATGCTAACACTACCCATGGAAGTTACTTGTGTAATTACCTTTTGCTCCCATTTTCCTATTTTCCTCTAGATTTTTTTATTTTCGTGAGAAATGAATTTCTTCATATGTCTCGTTTCGATAACTTTTATTCCGATAAAGATATAAAGCTAAGTCGCTAATTAGTTATCCATCTTCCCTCGAAAACCATTGCACACAAGAATGATGTCCACATCAAGGTCCTAATTTCGCACGATTTAGGGAGATATCCCCCGGATTCAAAGTTTGGCTTAACACTTATTTAAGCACATTTGCATTTTTGCAATTTAGGCCCTTGGTCTTTTCAACCACTAACTCAACGGGATTACCGTTTTATCAGAAGTCTTATTATGACTTTGGATTTTCCTCAACGTTTTTAGAAGTCTATGACAACTTTTATGGCTTTGGATTTTTCAACTTTAATACATTTGGGCTTTATTTCATGTTAATTTTTGTGCCAAACTCCGAATCCTACGGCTTTTATAACAATAGAAACAATAGCAGCAAACTATCAGGAATCAGTTGTCTATTACACCGCAACACTGACAGTACCTTGATGTGTACCCAACTCTCATGGGCAAAAATTCTCTAAAGAAGAATAAAGAACTAACTATCGTCATAAACTCAACATCTCTAATTATTATTTGCAGATATGGGGTGAAACAATTTTGTAGGAACAAAAAGCCATAAGTACCTTCGATGGGCTCTAAAGAGAACCAACTACTCCACGCTTAGCATCTAAACTCATAAGTAACTCTATCATTCCTCGATCTCCGCAAATTTAAAATCCCAAATAATGAGATCCGCGGATGCTTAGCCGATAATTTTAGATTATCTATGGTTAAGGGAACAAGCTAGGGCTCAACACGCCCGGTCAAGTCAGAATTCTATTCCTACTCTTACCAGCGGAAAGTCAACAAGGTGTCAAAACATATATTAACTTAGCTAAAGTTTCGTTAAATAATATGAAGTCTCGCATTTTTAAAGTCACTTATTAGAAACTCGCAAATTCTTGTTTAAGCTTCGCATATTTAAAATCACTTAGGGAGACTCGCAAATTCTTGGCCTTGTGAGCTAGAATCGCATTTTATAGCCTCTTGTCTGAGCAATTAGCAAAGGCTTTTTCAAGAAAAACGCATATTTAAAGTAACTTCTAAGAGACTAGCAAGAACTTTTCAATCATAAAACTAACAAAAGCTTACAAAAAAATTTAAATTTTCTCATTTTTGCACAAATTTTCATTTTCTAAGGAAAAACGGGGTTGCGAGAGTACACGACAAAAAATAAGCAAGTGCGGTCAAATCAAATCGAAGATTACCCACCCCAGACTAAAACGAAACATTGTCCTCAATGTTTAAAAGCAAGGGTATCAACGAAAATCTAAAAGCCGTTTATTAAGTATGCTAGAAGATAAACGTTAGTCGATAAGATTTGGATATCGGATTTCCATAAGCATCGAACATGAAACTCGAGTAGAGAAAAGACAAACTTCGAGCACGAGAGTCTTCATATCGGGAACATCCTAAACACAACATCACAAACAACCAAACACGAGAAATCGAAGAGGCTAACCCCTTCACGTCACTTATTAGAGAAAATAGAAAGAAGATAGAAGGATAAGCATGGGGTGCCTCCCACGAAGCGCTACTGTTTTTCGTCAACGAGTCGCTATCCTGACTCGTCCCCGAATTCATTTGTCCTTGGGGAAACAAGCGGAAGGGATACCCGGATCAAAGATGGTATCCTCACTCCAGAGGGAAAGAGAATGGGTAGGTTGGGAGGGAAAGAAAATGTCAGGCTTCAGCACATAAAGGTTAATTCCTCCCAAACTCACAAAAGGTTTTTCAAGAAAGAGTGATCCATCATCCGGTGGTTTTGCGGGCGGACGTCGGGATGATGGATCAAAGAGAAACGACTCCATAGAAGACGGGAGTTCATGGTACAGAGAGGTGTTTCTTAAAGGTTTATCAACGAAGGCATCCAAGATAGGATCCTTTTTCCGGTTATCTTTTGTTTTATCAATGTCCTTTCCGATGAGTATCCCAGGGTTAAAAATCTTGTCCTCGGAGAGGAATGAAATTAAAGTATCATCTATGTGAAAATCCTCACGAGGAGAGGAATCACTCTCGGATAAAAAATAATATTGGACCTCAGGATCAACAAGTTCATCAGTCGAAATCTTAACTTCCTTTTCTTTCTTTGGGTAAAATGGATCATCGTATTCGTTTTCTTCATCAGAAAAAATTGAGTCAGTGGGAGCAAGTTCATCGGTGAACTCCTCACTTTTTTCGTCAAAGAGTTGATTTTCAAATTTTAGAGTATATTCAGAATCAAATTCAAACAAGGGATTCGTGAATGTTTTAAAAGATTCTGGATCGAAAGATGTCTCAAAAGAAGGTTCCATGATTTCAGAAGGAGTGGGATTGCCACTCAAGGGAAGGTCTATTTTATTAGAAATCGGAGGTGGGACAAGTGGTGTGCTCTTAGAGCTAGCAGTTTCCACCACTACCGTTGTAGACTCCTTTTCTTGTTTCTTTTTCCGTTCAGCTTGTATTGTCGACATACTCTTGATCGTAAACCTTGAAAGATCAATTCGAGACGTTTTAGGCTCAACTTTCTTCACATCATTCGGATCATCCGGAGGGGGGGTAAGAAGACGGCTCATTATATAACAACTTTTCAAGTAAAAGAATGTCCCCCTCCGGGTCAAAAGTAGCATTATTATTAATCTCAACTGGAACTGAATCATCATTAAGAAAGGCCTCGATTTCTTCCCAAATGGGGTCACTATCCGTAGTGAGAGACGGGAAAGAGTCGGTCATAATCGGATTAAACGGTAAAATAGGATCCCCACTTTCTTCAGAGAAATCAATCACACCGATGCTATGAATCGAATGGTCATCGGGTGGAGGTTTTGACGTTTGTTCGGCATAAAACACAATCTTTTCATTTCCTTTTCTGATCGTTAACGTTCCTTGGTAATGATCCACAAGGACTTTCGTGGTTCTCAAGAATGGTCTTCCTAAAGTGAGAGGGACTCGGGCGTCAACCTCTATATCAACGACGGCGAAATCCACGGGAAAATGGAATTTATCCACTCGTACCATAACATCGTTGACTACACCAACCGTGTGAGCAATTGTTCGATTAGCTAATTCGATAGTCATACGAGTCGGTATAAGATTCTTCAATCCAAGCTCATGATATATCGCAAGAGGCATGAGACTTATGCTTGCACCCGAATCGGTTAGGGCATTACATTCCTCAATATCATTCAAAGAACAAGGAAGGAGAAATTTCCCGGGATCACCAAGCTTCTCGGGAGCTTGGTTCGATGAAGAATTAGACGGTGTAGGCTCAAGTGAAATCTTTGAAATTTGTTCCAATTTCTTTTCATAAATCATGTCAGCAGCTTTGATCATATCAGTCATAAGTTTGAACTTTGTTCAAGAAACAACTTTCATTTTGTCGAACCGTGATTGAATAGATTTGCACGGTGAAAGGTTAGAACTTGGCATTTTGACAAAGATAGAAGGAACTTGGGCAACCAGAGGTTGGACGTATTTGGCTTTTCCATTATCAAGAGGAATTACCGGGTCCTTTGTCACCTCGGTCTCTCGTGCTACACTCCTCACCGGAGAGGAAGTAGTCATCGAGGGCCCATCATCTCGAATGGTAACGGATTTCATTTCTCCCTTCGGGTTTGGAATGGTGTTACTTGGGAGAGAACCGGAACCTGAGGGTTGACTCATTTGGCACAAAACAGCATTCAACATATTCTCAAGTTTATTCTGCGAAGCATCCATCTTGTTGTTCTGAAGTCGAATTTCGTTCCTAAATTCATTGCTTTGTCTAGTTAATGAAGATTGAAACTCATTTCTCAAACTTGAAATCTGGGTTTGCATGGTGTGGATTTTAGCATTATTGTGCTGAACGTAATTCGAGAATTCATTAGAGGGAAAAGGCGGAACTTGATAGCTTGAAGCTTGATATCCTTGATTATGGTTAACTCCTTGGGTCGGGTATTGATTCGGTGGGGCTTTGTATTGGTTTTGAACATTTGGTCCACGAACTTGATTCTGATTAAAACGAGTCTGATTGTTTGATTGAGAAAATCCCGGAGGTCCCATTTGATTACTAACACGAGGATTCGTTTCAACTTGAGGACGGTATTGGTTACCTCCGGTTACGGCATTAGCTTCGAAAGGATTTCCATCGGTGGCGGTACAATTGTAGTAAGCATGCGGGCCACCACAAGTAGTACAAGTCGATTCCACCGCTTTGACTTGAGCGGGTGGAGAAGAATTAATCTTAGCGGTCTTAATCTTAACCAAACCCTGTATCATATCCGTAAGCTTATCAATCTTAGCATCGGTGCTAGACGTATTTTCGTAAGACGAGGACGATGGTGAAACACTCACTCGGGCAGCAACCGATTTGCTACGTGAGGTACGAACTTTAGATTTGTTCTCAATAATGGACAAGGCATCTCTCGTTGATCGGGTCAACAAATTACCACCCGCGGCGGCATTGAGAGAGTCTTGATCAGTCTCATTCAAACCGTTATAAAACGTGTCAAGTTGGTGTAACTCAGAAAAACCATGATGGGGACATTGCCTAAGGAAATCTTTAAAACGGTCCCATGCCTCACTAAATGATTCATCAAATCTTTGTGTGAATTTTGTTATTTCATTTTTTAAGCTTGTTGTTTTAGATGTTGGGAAGAATTCGTTCACGAATTTTGACACTAAATTCTCCCATGTGGTTATCGATCGAGGGGGTAGTTTTCCGAGCCAAATCCGGGCGGCCCCCTCAAGTGAAAATGGGAAAATTAGTAGCTTGATAGCCTCTTCTGGTACGTTACGGTACTTGATCGTAGATGTGAGCTTGTTAAACCGTCGAATATGAGAGTGAGGATCGTCCCTCTCAAATCCGTAAAATTGGCTCGACGAAACCAAGTTGATCAAGCCATGTTTAAGCTCAAAGTTATCGGAAACGATTGCCGGAACGACGATGGCTTCTCCATAACCCTCGGTGGGTGCTTGTAGTTGCTCTAGCATAGATCGGTTGTCCTCCGCCATTTCGACGATGGGCGGAGTCGGATTAGTTCAAATCTCGGGTTCGACTAATGGAGCACGTCTATTTCGCCTTCTTGGAATTGTAGCGGCTTCACGTATCGGTCTGTAGTTATTAGAACGAGTGCGCATGCACTTTCAAAAACCAAGGCAATTAAAAGAGAACGGTATTCGAAAACAACAATGAACTTAACCAATAATCCCAAGTGAATAAATCACTTCTATAAGACAAACGCACAAGCGAGCGGAGAAGCTTTTTAGGTCAGCGCGAAGCTTATTAAAAACCCGCCTCTTTTCAGCCGCAATTTAATGTCAGGCCGTCCTTATACCCACCACACAGTTTGTTTATCCGATAGAAATAAATCGACTCACAAGCGACACAAAGGCAAGTTTTTGATCTTTGGTTCGGGAACTTACTAATGATAACACCTCCGTTGAGAATGTTATATAATTGATGTATTCTATTTTAGCTCAAAAACAAAAGGGAAAATCTTTTTGTATTTTATATTTAGAAAACTTTGAAAACACAATATTTTTGTAACCTTCGCGTCAACCGGTGCTCGGTAGCTCCCAAAAGTACGCGCAGCGGAGTGGGAACGAAGAGTGGATCGTTCTTCAGTCTGCAATTTAATGTCAAGACTTTCCTTATACCCCGTGTATAGGTTGTACTTCTGAGGTGAGCCGACGTAACAATTGACGTTTGGGTTTCTTTTGTTGGTTTTTTACTTTTTATGGTTTTGTAAACACTCTAGGAAGAATGTTTTGGTGTTTTTTAGATGTTTTTGGGTTTTTGAAAAAGATATATATACAAAAACGACGGTAACTTCACTCGGGGAAGGATCTTCAAATGCACGCGATTCGAGACGGAAATACGAAAACTCGCTACAAGCCCTCCCCGGCAGCGGCGCCAAAAATTGATTTGATAAAAATCAATAATAAGAGTTTGTAGTATAGGGGTAACTCAAACGTGTTAGGTTTGAGCACCGAGATCGTTCCGAACGAGGGTTGAATGGAATTTTCAACTCACGTCGCGATTATCGAGATTTGAATGTGAAAAGGGGATAATTTGATGTTTTCTAAACTACGGGGCAATGGAAGCATAAAAGGGATGTTAGGTCACAAGGTTTACCACACAAGCTTAATAGAAAGATAGAGAGGCGATTGAACAAGATATCACACACACACACACACGAGATAATATGACCGGTTATGCTTAGAGTGTTTGTGAAAGAAATAACTTGAACAACCAACCTTCAAATGAAGGTTTACAAGGGGTATTTATAGGAGGGAAGCTAGGGCAACACTCCTAGTTCCCTTCCTATCCTTATTGGACTAGGCCTAGGCTTATGGGCCTTCTACATAAGCCTAAGGCTAATAACAAACATAAAGGCCATAATAAGCTAACTATTACATATGAGTAACTAACACTTGAATAAGGTTTAGGAGTGATTCCAACAATCTCCCCCTCAAGTGTTATTACATATGAGTAACAAACACTCAAGTGTTGGTGATGAAAACGGTGAAGGCGTTGATGTAATAGTAGCTTTGACGTCTTCTCACATTCTTCTTTCTTGTGAGAAGAATTGCCTTGATTTAAACAATCTCCCCAGTGCAGAGAGATAGTTTACTTTGAACGGTTATGCTTTGACGTCATCTTTAACTTTGTTCTTTGATCATGGTTCTTTGTGATGAAAGTGATAGTATGTTGTTGTTGTCGCATCAAGTCTGCCTTAGGTTCTTCGCTGCTACAGTGTCTCCACGTTGTTCTTCAACATGCTCACACGCTCTTTGACGTTGGAATTCAAGATCGATGGAGTTCTTTAAGTCATAAACTTTGTAGATTCTCTGTATTGACGAAGAATCATTCTGACTGTTGTGTTGCTTTAGGATAGAACTTCCATTAGTGATGATGTTGGCGTGAGCATGAGAAGAATCTGCACGATCATTCCGCTCCAGAGCTTCCATAAGAAGAAAACATTTAAACGGTTAGTAATAAGCGGATTCCGGCACTTACAAGTTTGAACTTCGAGAGTGTTAACAAAATAGTGTGAAAACACAACTCTAATTCTTACAAAGGCCGTTCTGGAATCGGAGTCCCACAAGTGAGATAACACGATGTACCGAAGTACACCTACGATTCGATGAGTCGCTGAGGTACACCGAAGCATCACCTCACGACTGTAGACCGTTTGAGACCACTAAGCGCAATCCACGGGAGTTGCGGCGACCTGCTGTCGTGGCTGTTTGATGTTGAACCTGGCAGGAGTTTCCATTCAATCACCGAGGATCACAAATGTGAACCTCTCATAAATGTTCTCGACAGATTGCTAAGATCTGTGAAGGACTAGATATGAACCACTGATAACCTTATTGTTGATTATCAAGTGAGTAAATGTCAAGTGTACCTAAGAGATCTTTTGATGAATCTCGTGGCTCTAGACTCAATAGTGCATTTTGGTTTTCCTGAGCGGAGACTAGGGAGAGGGTCTCCTTCTTCAATACCAGCAATCTCTAAGAGAAAGCCGATAGTTTACGTAGGGTTCCCAGTGAGAATGAAACAAGCTTCTATTAAGAGAAACTTGAGTGGATAAGAAGGTTTAGTGCATGCGTCACTGGGTCCATGACGACTTTTAATCTTCAATACCGGCGTCACAAAGTGACAACCAAGAGCAAATGAATTGAACCCGAAGTTTGCCCTAAGTTGAATAATCTGGAGGGCTATTTCTTTTCACCCTTTTCTTTGCATTTCTTTTAATTCTTCAACTCCTTCTTTCTCCGATTCTCATTTTCTCCTTTTTACAATCATACCTAAGGACTTCTAAATACTAACTATTTGTGGTGTCCGGGGGTAGATCCCTCCGGCTCTGGCGGATCATAGGACGGTTATTCCTAACCTTAGTCACCTTATAACTCCATGACTAACCTATGTTGCCATAAAAACCATTGATGTGAAAAATCTCTCACAGTATTTATGAATGAAAAACATTTTAGTACCACTGTTGAGATAAGATTTTGCATAAATACTCCCCTCCACATGTGCTTAAGTGTTTTAACGGTTAAAATGCACAGTGAGGAAAGAGCGCGAACATTTTGAATTGATCAACTCAAGATAGACATTTCCCCGCGAGACACGGTTACGTGGCATAGTTAAAGAGTTGCATTGTCGGCTTTTAGGTGACAACTAGCTCTAATAACTACCTTGAAGGTGTAGACAATCCTCGAAAGGTCGTCAAACCCGTCGGAGTTCATGTTTATCAAGAGTTTCTCGAATGGTACATTCTACTCAGACAAGTCCTTTGGAGACACGTTTACATCACTAGCGAACTAGCTTGAAATTATTACCCGCCCAGGACAAGTCTTTTCGAGTTACTAACAGTTAAGCATCGTCAATTCGTTGGTTAAGTCTGAATCACACAAATTCATTTGCATTTTACACAACATATTTCTTATCACATATTTTCTCCCCTTCAAAAATGGCATATTAAAGTGTTATTTTTGAAACGTTTGAGAATAAATATGACCATTTCGAGTGTTGCGGGAAGAATGACCACTGAGAACAATTTTGAACAAAGTTTTGATTCAAGTACTCCCCTCAACGAGTGATATAAACGGTTGAGGTTTTGAAAATCATAAGGGAAAGTACTTGTTCTTTTGAGCAAAACCTTGAAAAGTGAAAGGTTTGATAGGTTTTACTCAAAAGTAAGAAGCTTTCGCTCCTTTTCTAAGGATTGTGGCAGCGCACCACAGGTCCTTTATTTACAAGTACGGGTTGTACACTGTAATGTGTGCACAAGCCATTGACATGATCAATCAAACATCCAAAATGATATGAAGAAAACAATTCAAGGGGTACCAGGAAGTGCAGTGATGTTCCTGAGTGTGCAAGGGCGTTGAAATCCGGTTATGTTTTTCCTGGGTCGACCACCGACATAACTCTCCAATCTTCTGAAGCCGATCCCTTCGAAACAAACGTTCATCAATCATTGTGATGATCCGTCTCACATCCCTCCTTTCCTGAGAATTCCAGCTTAGGAGACCCAATTTTCTGGCGTATATCCTTCAACCTGTATGCCAATCCATCCCTAACCAGCTTCAAAGTATGATCCCCGAACTTGTGGAGTTCGCTACACGCCATTAAGCATTTCTTTGAAGTTCACTATGGTAAACAACGCCGAAAGGTTTGCTGATGAGTGTATATTGAGATAGCTGGTTGAGATCGGGAAGAATAAGCTTTGGAGGAGTGAAGTTGACACGCAGCGTCCCGATAAGATTCAACGGAAATCTGGAGGTCTTCAACACGTTCTTTTATGACTATGCGTCTGATGAAGATGAGCAGTGACTTGATGAATTCTCGTTGAATTTCGGTTGAAAATTGTCTCATGTGACCCTGTACTTTGGCAAGGTACATGTCTTCAATATCGTTGAGAGACAAATTCTCAAAGTCAGCTTCACAGAATGCATACTCCCTTTCATCTTGTCTTTTGACCACAATCTTCTTAAGAAAGGTGTAGTCCCATTTGGATGAAAGACCAACATGTTGGATGGCAACGATGTCTTTAGTACTAAACACTGCATGTTGAGACTTCTGAACTTGACAGCTTCTGTAGTAGATTCGTTGCGTTCGGCCGTGATGAATCCCATATAATGCATCTCGGTCATATGCTTCCACTGTGTTGGAGAACAAGTGATTGGCACATTCCTCAATGGCAATGCAGTTGGAGTAGATAGCTGCAGGGAATGGAAGTGTCAAGGATGTAGCATATTTCCTTGAACCATCGCCACCATGGAGAAGAAATTCCAGTTCTTTGTTGAAGAAATATCTGAAGGGAATCCGTGGTTCATCTGGTTGGCCAATGGTCGGTAAGGGTTTGGTCCAATCGGTGTAATATGGAGGGTTGTCCCTTTTTGTGAAGTCAATGTTTGCTTCCGGGTTGAGCCAATCCATGTTGTTAGACATGGCTCTAGCAATGTTCTCAAGGTGATATTCAACCTCGATGGCACTTTCGAGCTGTCTTTTAGAAGTTGAAACGCTTCATTCTTGATTCGTCTCAATTCCGATTTCGTCATTTTCTTCACATGGAACTTTTCTTGCAAGATTTTTGCATGCTCCAATGTAGAACCTTCGACCAGATCTTGACCTTCATCAGGGTAGGGAGTTTGATTGACAAGTGTAGAGAACCATGCAAAGTCTTCGGTTTTATCGTCATCAAGCCATGATACAACTTCAGGCTGAGTCGTCTTCTTCTTCCTTTTAGAAGGCCTTGATGATGATTCTGGTTTCTTCACTTGTTTGGGAGAGGTGGGTTGTTGTAGGGGCTCAAGGACCTCTTCATCGTCACCACCCGTATAATCAAAGTGAATATCGGTTATCTGAGTCGGGGTGGTAACTTCGGAATCGCCCCGAGGTTTATTAGTAGAAGAGCGAGGAGGAGATGTTTGTTGAACAGGAGCCCGTTGTGGAGGAGGTTGCATCATAGAAGATTCACCGGATCGCTTCGACGTTTAGGTGCGAATCTTTATCCTTATCCTTGTCTTCATCGTCTCTAGGGCGTTTGACTTTTCGCTTCGAATCTACAAGCCTCTTGAAGTTGGTAGTCCAAAGAATGCTTGAAACAGCTTTCCTTCATCGAGAGTAAATGTCCCGATGTGCGACATTTGTGTAACAAGGTTGGCCACCAATTCATTAATCGAGAAAACTACCGGATCGGTTGGATTGATTGTTACGGTTAAGGGCGTCGATCGAATAGTTTGCTTGGCGATGCATAAGATTTAGATAAAGTTGTTTGGTGAACAACTCCTTTGTGACTTTAGGAACGTATTCAAGAAGGTACTTTTTCGTGTAGCCTTCGATCATTTCGTTCAGTTCCTCTTGACGGTGATTTTTCATGAATTCCTGAACAAACTTCCTTTCTCCTTTTATCTTTTCATGCTCGTCATACATATGTCGTATGTGATCAAAGAAAGAAATTTAGCTTTTGTTGAGCACGCTTTTTCTTCGACTTGTTTGACGGCTTTGGTAATCCGTTCATGAGCTTGAGAAATCCAAGATTTAGATGGTTTCTTCACGGATTTGGATGATGATTTGGTTGACTTCTTTGATGGTGGTGGTGAGGAGTGAGATGAAGAATCGATGAGGAGGGACATGAGGAGATTCGGGTCCTTTGGAGGTGCGTAAGTATCCTCCTTGGAACGAGTTGGTCTGTTGAGAAGAAAGTCATCATAATCTTCTTCGTCATCATGTCCAGTTTTAGCCTTTTCTTCCGTCTGCTCCTTAGCTTCTTCATCAGCTTTTCTTTCTCAGCGGTCTTATTCTTTTCTCGGTTCCTCAATGTTAAAATCAGTAGACTCCTTCACAAGCGTTTGTTGTTGCACAAGAGTGGTGGCACCAGATCCCTTATCGGGTTGATTAACCGCATCGGGACCTGGTGAAGAGTGGACAACACCACTCGATCCTCCGGGGCCACCCATTTGATCTTTTGCAAATTCTTCAGCTTTTTGAATTTGTCTAACTAATTTAAACTTCTTCCTGTAGGATTGATCCAGTAGCTCTTCTTCTTCTTCAGAGCTTTCATCATATGACTCAAGTACATGAGTCTTTCCTTTGCCATGTTCAGCTATTGGACTTGGAGGTTTAGTTGCTGGAGGAGGTGTTACTTGTGCATTCAGAGTAGGTAATTTCGTCATCTGTTTCAGTACCTTCAGAGCTTTCGTCCACAAGCTTTCTTTGCGGTTCGGGTTTGGGAATAGGTTCAGCTTCCTTTACAGGAACAATCCTTTTACGAGGAGGATTCCTTTTGGGAAGCTTTCTATAAAGATCTGTACTTGTAACACTTCCAGCACTTCCTCTTTTGGTTCTCCTTACAGATGTTCCAGAAGATTTTTCGTCGAGATGACCAACTTTGCCTTGTCTAACTGCTTCCAGATACCTTTTGTACGTTTCGAGCTTTTCGACATCTTCGCTAGAAGGAAATCGCAACACGGCACCTTGTTTCTTTGTAGACGATTCCTTGATTCTGACCGATAGAATAGGTTCCGTCAACATATCATGATTGTCGGGGTCATTTAGCCTCTTGGGAATATCGGGATGAAGTCCAAGTGCTCTCTGGATCAACAGTTTAGTATATCTGATGTAGGGAATCTTAGAGCCAAGTTTGTTGAGAAATGACATCATGTCATCCCAAATCAGAGCTTCGATAGCGATGTGTTTCATGTTGACCAATGCCCAAAATATTTGCAGTTCCATGAGCTTAGGATGCTCATAGCCACCGCCACGACGAAACAGACTTGGTGATAATCATGTAGAGAGTTCTCCATGGTTGAGGAATACTCTTAAGCTCTACGTGAGAATGCTTGGTGATTACTCCTGTAGCATCGTCATAACCGATATTGATTAAGAATTGGAGAGTGAGCTCTTCAGCAGTGTGGCATAAAGTTTGGTTGGTTCGACTTCGGGAATTAGGAGAACAGCCCTTAAGTCTGCAGGTGTAATGGTGACTTGTTTGTGATTCAGAGTCACCGCACGCGGTCAGTCCTTTGACCCTTTCCATAGTGTTCCGAACTGTTGTATGTAGATCTCGTGCAATGCGAGTTGGTGAGCATGTTACGATATGGATGAGTCTTCAGAATATCAATAGCAATCAAGCACGAAGATTCAGAGCAGGTAAGACTATCAAAGTCAACACGAAGGTTATTCTTCCCTATCTTCATTGGATAGCCATATGGGTAGATATCAGAAATGGAGAGAACATTTGGTGCATCCACATTCATTTGTTCACCATGTCGTGATCTCGAAATAACATTAGCCACAAGAACCAACATATCGAAAGACATAATGTTAGTCAATAGAAGGTTTTATTGTCTAGATATGGAATGTACAGTGATAATGATTGTTACGAGTCCTAAGTCACTTGTTTGTCTAATAGTCTAATGACGTCGTGAATTGTTTTGTGAGTTAGTTAACTTTAAGTTTTAAAGTTTATGTTATCACTTATTGTTCACAACATATCAAACGATTAAGTTTATTAGTGACATTATTGGATTCGTGACGTTATGATTAGTTTATTTACAAGTTTGTAGACGTAACAATTCATCATGAAGGTCAATTCGGGGTTGCGTAGTATTGGCAAAGTTAAGCGTAAACAGCGGTATTTATATCGTGATGCGAGAAAAGCTTACGCGTAGGATCCTAACTTACGCGTAAGAAATTTACGCGTAGGAAAAGGGCACCTTATGTGTAGAGCTTACGCGTAGGCGTATATATACCTTACGCGTAAGGCTTACTCGTAAGAGTAGACCTTATGCGTAGAGGTCAAGCACGCATATCCTTCACGGATACGTAGTCCATTGTAGACCCTTACGCGTAACTGTTATGCGTAGGAATAATCTTACGCGTAACATGACTACGCGTAGGGTAATCCTTATGCGTAGAGTTGCAATAACCTTGATTCTGAGAATTACGAGTAGCAAACCGAAATAACATCATCATAAAATCAATATTAACACTAACACTCATTCTATATCAGATCATGGCATGACGGCTTATCAAACAATTATGCGTAGAAAACCTTACGCGTAAGCTAAAACCCTAATAGTTCATAGTTTACGCGTAAGAATTTTAGCCATAGGATTTGCACCAAAGCGTTTTAGGTCTAAGAAGCATACATAGTATGTTTATCCAAGTTTTAACATCAAATAAGCCATGAATCAAAAATTACCCAATTCGTATGAACTAGAACCCTAATTTTCAATTAATGATTCCTTAGTGTTTCGGGTGATTTAAGGGTTTAAATATGCTCAATACAACTTGAAAACAACCTCATATAACAATCTTTATTACCAAAAACGTTCTTATTTGAAAACACCCAATTTAACGTATAAACCCTAATCAATCAATTGTTTTTACGGGTATGTTTAGCGATGAAAATGTATTAATTGATGTAATAAAAACATTTTGGCACTATCATTTCACTCATAAACACACAAGTATGATCATGTGTTCATGCTTTACGCGTAGAACACATAATCCGTTCTGGCGAAAAATCTATCCGTTAGTTTGAAATAAAATTAAAAACCCATGCTTAGATTGTTGCAATGAAGGTATTAACACTTACAAATTGATGATCGAAAGCACAGATTTGTTAAACGATTATGGATCGTGGATGATATAGGTTATGAGTAATAAATGTGAAGAAGAGGTGTTTTTGTTAAAAATAACTTTAACATTATGACAGTTTTAGTCCCTCCACCTTTTCCTTTTTCAAACAGAGCCATTTAACATCTATTTTGGTTACCAAACAAAGATTTTTAGGAAAGAAACTTTGACTGACACTCCCTTGACTCGAGAAAATAATGAAAGGTTATAACTTTAGTCCGAGGAGTGTCATTGTACCAGAAAATTTACCACCAATGATAAAAGAAACAACCGGGATATGATAACATGCAAGTACACAGATGTTTTGAAACAGTTAAAGTTATGATTTCTCCCCCTCAACACTTGATCGAAAAATATTGAATTTTGAAAGATTATAGTGTTGACGGAAGAAATGTACTTGCAATGTTGAAAGAAAATAGATAGAAGAATATTTTTGATTTTATCAGGTTTTATATTTTTGTATTTTGTTTTTGAAAAAAATTATATACAAAAGATATTTTTGGTGTTTGACAGGTTTTTAAGACTGTTTTAGGAGGTCATCCAATTCCTCTTGAGTCAAACACCTCATACCAATCCGGTGGACCAACTCATTAAACCTAGCGGGAGGCAAGGCTTTGGTGAGAAGATCTGCCAATTGGTATTCGGTACCCACAAAATATAATTCAACATTACCACTGCTCCACGTGATCCTTGATGAAATGAAATCGAAGATCGATGTGCTTTGATTTCGAGTGCTGAACGAGTTGCACGCGAGATCGCAATGGCACACCGATTGTCGCAGTACATCGGGATTCTGTCAAATACGTAACCATAGTCTTTGAGTTGTGTTCTCATCCGAATGACTTGAGCACAACAGCGGACATGGCTACATATTCTGCCGGTTGAGGACGCGATGTACAATCTTGCTTTTTCGATTGCCATGACACCGGTTTATCACCAAGAAATTGTAAAGCTCCTGAAGTGCTTTTCCGTGAGTCTAAGCATCCGGCGTGGTCGTCGAAAAGCGATTAGTTCAAAACCAGAATCCTTCGGATACCGGATCCCCAAGTTAATGGTTCCCTTTATGTATCGGAGGATTCTTTTAGCCTCGAGAGGTGGGTTTAGTTGGTCGCGGCCGATAACGAGAGCAAAGATATACGGCAAAGACAATATCAGTCTGCTGTTTAGATACATGAGAGTCCCAATAATACTACGGTATTTTGTAGGGTCCACCAATTTCCCATGTAAATCGGCGTCTAGCTTCTTGGTATGAGCCATTGGTGTGGCATAGGTGTCACAGGTTTTCATTCCAAATTTGTTTAACAATTCAAGGGCATATTTGGGCTGACTCAAGAAAATACCACGGGGTGATTGATGAACTTGCAGTCCGAGAAAGAATGTGAGTTCACCCATCATGGACATTTCAAAATTTTTATTCATTAGTTTTGCAAAAGCGATTGAAAACTTTTTATGTGTAGACCCAAAAATGATGTCATCCACGTAAATTTGAACAATTAAGATATGTTCCCCGTGATATTGTATAAAAAGAGTTGGGTCAACGGAACCTTTGGTGAAATTATTAGCAATGAGGAAGGATGATAGCTTATCGTACCATGCCGAGGAGCTTGTTTGAGACCATCTGAGCTTTGTTCAGGTTGTAGGCGTGATTAGGAACTTCGGGATCAACGAATCCATCGGTTGGGTGACATAAACCGTTTCTTTAAGTTGTCCATTGAGAACACGGTTTTGACATCCATCTGATAGACCGTCATATTCATATGAGCCGCGAACGCTAGAAATATCCGAAAAGCCTCAAGACGAGCAACCGGAGCAAAAGATTCTTCAAAGTCAATACCCTCTTTGATGAGTGTGTAAATACTCATCATTTTTGGGTCAATCACTTGCTGCCAAAACGCCTAAAATGCTCTCGAAAATGCATCAAAATACGAAAATATTCCAAAATTACATTTTATATGTTTTGGATGCAAAATGTTTAAAATCGATGAAAAATGAGTAAAGTTTGCATAATTGGCGGTTTAGGTCCCCCAAGTTTCTAAAATTGTCAAAAATAGTCCACTGAGTCCAAATTTCAAAAAAAGAAAAGTCACCAAATCCTTTTAAAATCAGCATAACTTGTCAAATTAAGTCCTTTGGTGAAAAATATAAAAAGTTTTGAGAAAATTACAAATTGGTCCTTCAAGTTTGGGTGAATTGGCGGAAATGGTCCCCGGAAAACTAAAAATGGCAACTTTGGTCCTTGTAATATTAAAACTTGTCAATTTCAGTCCTTGGAGCAACTTTGTGATTTGGCGAGCGAGGTCCCTACAATTCGGAATTTACAACATTGGTCCTTGATTATTTAAGCCTTTTATACACTTTGGACCAAGTCAAAAGCCAAGATGGACTGTACCGCCTTTTCCTTTTATTTGGCCTAAACCTCTTGACCCTCCCTTTTTGGACCTCTGGTCAAAACAAGTCAAACCCAACCTTTGCTTTTCACTCAGCCTCCACCTTCGCCAGTCCCTTCCCTTGTCTAGCTTTCCTGCAACTCTCACCCATCACCTCAAAAACCTACCCTTATCTCTTCCACATCTCACCACTCATCCCATATACCTAGCTACCCCCCTACCTACAAATTGTACATGCCTACAAGTCAATTGCATTTCCGCCAAAATTGATAAAGCGACCAATACACTCTAAAGCTCTCCCATTGGCCAAAATGAGAGGTGGGATTTGATCAAGAGGCCCGCGTGGGTCAGGTTGGAGCATAAAAGGAGAAAATGAGTAGAAATACAGTGCCGGAAGTTAGTTTTTGTAATTTTTTTTCTTGGTGTCGTTTTTAAAATTAATGTTTTAGTTTAAAAGCAAATGTTGTAATCTAAGTTCTATGTATTAAATTTAAGGTAACTCACATTATTTGTAATCAATTTTAAGTCTTAATTTCAAGGTTTGGTTAAAAGTATTGATTTTGTGTTTACTGTTGAAGAACTTAGTTTCTTGTTCTTTATATTCAAGCTTATAGTGGTTTCTCTTTAGACTCAAACAAGCTTAGTTGAGCTCTACATAGCTCTTTGTAAGCTTATGACTCAAGTAAAAACTCATTTAGCACATGGTCAATAAAAAGTCAACTGAATAAAAGCAGGAACCCAGATGGGTATGGAAGCTGATATTTGGGTGATCAGACCTTGGTATTGGGTTGGAAATGATTTAGTTTAGTGATTCTAGGTTCGGTTTAAGCAAGAAACAAGCTAGACTTATGTGAGTTTATATTGCACTTTTCATTTTCAAGCATATTGCAGTTTATTCTTATATGTGTATCTGAGGTCTCCAATAGTTTTAATCTGTAATTTAAGTTGTAATTATGATCATGTAAACTAGGTTTGATCAGTAGCTCTACCTAGTTCAGTGTTTGTCTCAGTTTAGTCAAGATAATAGTCAATCCAGAGGTGTTTGGATCCATTTTAGTCTGTCCTTTAGGTGTAGTTAGTAGTTAAGTTGTATTGGTTTAAGCTTATTATGTTTTATTTGACTCATTTGAGTCTTTCACTTGTGCTTGCTAACATCCATAGTCAAAAATCCATTAATAATGTCTTAAATCGTTTCCTTTGTGATTTTACCAAATCCAAATCTCATTTTGTGTTCAAAATGCTTAGCTATAGCTTGTAGTAACTTTGTTTCATGTATTTACATCAATCTAAGTCCTTTAAATCAGGTTCTAAGTTCATGAAAGTCAACTTTCATGTTTGCTCAAAAAGTCAAGCTTGAAATCTCAGTTTTGGCTCAACTGGAGTCATTTCTCTTGTGTTCATTCTGAACCTGGGCAAATCAAATGAAACTTTGGGTTCTATAAGTTCAGTAGGTTTAGTTTCTTATTACTATTTTTGTTGATTTTTAGAATTTTTTCAAAAGCTCCAAATGAGCTTGTTAAAAGTAGCAAAAGTGCTTACTGCACAAGCACTAAGCTACTCAGGGCTTTTGCAGAACTTGCAGACCTTGCCACAAGCTCATTTGAGCTTGGCAAGGTCTGATTTTTGGTTTGCATTTACCCACCTAGGTCTAGTGTAGGTTCTAAGTCTTTGTTCTTAATTGCTAGCTTATTTGATTGCTTATTCTTGGGCTTAAAGTTACCCCCCAGAACTGCTTTTTAGCTCATTTGCTCAATTGACCAAATCATTGCAACTTGTAATCCAGAGGTCATAAGCAGTTGAGACTTGTTGCTTTTGAGCTATTTTAGCTTATTATAGCTTGTGTAACAGTTTGGTAGCCTTAGGATCCCATTTTCTCATTCAAGTGCTTATTCCATTAAGCACTTACACATCAGTTCTTATATCCTCCACATAAGCACCTCTTTTTCTATTTTTCCTTTATTCCTTATATCATTTTAGACTTTTCCTGAAATTTTCAGATTTTTCCAAGTTGTTTTGCTATTTTTCCTAATTTAAATTAGTTTTTAAGTACTTTTAAATAGCTTTTAATACAAAAAATTAAGAAAAGCTTCAAAAAAATAAATTTTCATTTTTATTAAGTTAAAATAAATATAAAAAGAGAAAAAAACATTTTTCTAGATTTTTCTTAGTTAAACTTGTATTTTTAAGTAATTTAAATAGTTTTAAATAGTATTTAATTCCTAGAAAATAGAAAAATAATCATAAAATTACAAAAATAGTTTTGAAAATTCTAGTTTGATATTTTAGACTTTTCCATTTTCATAATTTTATTTTTCTAGCTTTATTTCCTATTTTCTTGTATTTTAGGAAATTATTAAATAGTTAAAAATAGTTTTTAATTAATAATAATTAATTAATTAGTTACAAAAATAATTTTCTTTTTCTATAAATTTTATTTTATCATTAGGTTTGTAAAAATGTATTTTTCATATTTTTAGGCTTAATATTGTGTAAGTTTCACTTTTTTTTTTGCACGTTTACGTAATTTTTATTTAAACGTAAGTTTTTAGTTTTAAACGTTCATCATTTTAAATATAGTGATAGCGTTTATTTAATAGATTTTATCTTTTTAATTTCCTTTAATTTGCATTTAAGCCCGTGTAGTTTATGGGCTTTTTCCTTAGTTATAATCATCTTCAAATATCTTTTCCGTTCAAATCTCGCGATCACTATACGTTTGACTATTCTCGCACAGCTCGTTGGGACTTAACGACCTGGGGAAACACTATACTCTCCTGATCTTCATTGCATTCGTGCTTGAACCGTCAAGTTGTATCACGCAAGTCCGCCACTTTTTAAGTTTGTTACGGTCTGCCACTCTTCCTGACGATAACCCTTAGCCACCAGGCGTGACTTATTTCTGATAACATTTCCTTCAGCATCCAATTTGTTTTTCCAAATCCATTTTAGACCAATGACGTAGACTCCTGTTGGTCTTTCAACCAGTTCCCATACTTCAAGACGTTTGAATTGGTTGAGTTCTTCTTGCATGGATTCAATCCAGTTGTCTTTTGTCATTGCGTCTTTGATGTTTTAGGTTCAGATTGGCAGGACGGTGAGTGCATAAATGCAATGTTCACCGTCGTGTGAAGACGTTGTCTCGTAACGACTGGTTGATTCGGGTTGCCAATAATGTTTTCCGGAGGATGGTCTTTCGTCCATCTATGTGTGGAGGGTTGATGTTGGTATACATTGTGCGATTCTGAGGATTCAAATGGTTTGTTGAAGATTCTGCGACATCTGGTGCAGCAGTCTCATTAGCAAGCGGGTTAAAGAACACATTTGGATCAAAATCTGCAGGTGGGGGGTACAACATTCTGAGAACATCATCGCAGTTTCATCATCATTGTTGGAAGCGGTTTGTTCAACTGTTGTGGTGGAGTTAACTGGTGTAGGTGCATCTGCAACAGTAGTTGTTGTAGCAGGTGTATCAGGTATTAGAGTATTATCAGTTGGCGGCGGAGCGGAAATGCGGATACACCTGGAGCATGTTCATCAATATCGTCACTGAAAAGCGAAGCAAATAACATTTCCATTTGTTGACGAGTAAGCTGGGGGCTTTCTTTAACTGATGATGGGGTTTGAGGGAAGTTTAAGCGGTTGTGACCGGGTTCTAAGCTGTTATACTCGGAAGCCATTTCTGTAAGTTCATCGAAATGAGCATGAATCATTTCCATCACTGTTTTGTACACGATTCCAGATTCGGTAACCTTTGGAATTATCACAGTATCCGATAAAGACTCCAATGTCAGCTTTGGCTTTGAGCTTTCCAAAGTCATCACGATCATTATTCGGATAGCAAAGAGATCCAAATACATGAAAGTGTTTTAGATTCGGTTTTCTGTTATGGACGAGCTCGAAAGGTGTTTTGTTGTGGCGTTTTGTAATCATAGAACGGTTTTGAGTATAGCATGCAGTAGATACAACTTCTGCCCATAAGTAATCTGGAAGTTTAGCATTGATTAACATTGTTCTTGCAGCTTCCACTAACGTTCGGTTTCGTCTTTCGACAACTCCGTTTTGTTCTGGTGTACGTGCAATAGATGTCGATCTGAATTCCCACTTTCTCATAGAATTCACGAAGAGTTTGCTTAACAAATTCAGGTGCCTTTATCTGTAGTAAATGCCGTTGAACTTGTATTTTCGTGAGAAAGGTGATGATCATTTGTGGAGCTTGATCTTTGCTTCGAAGAAAGTAGACCCAAGTCCAGCGTGAATAGTCATCAACAATTACTAAGATGTAGCGTTTGCCATTGATCGTTTACACGCGCATCGGGCCACACAAATCCATGTGAAGAAGATGAAGCACATGATGAGAGCTGTGTTCCACCTTTGAAGGAAAATGAGCACGAGTGCTTTTGCCTTGTTCACAAGCTGAGCAAAGATGATCTTTAGAATACCGAAACCGTGGGAGTCCTTCAACTAGTTTGTGTCGAGCAAGGTTGGTGATGGTTTGAAAGTTTAGATGTGAGAGACGACGGTGCCATAGCCAGGATTTTGTTGATGTTGCCTTTGAAAGTAAACATATGGGAGATGAAGCAACCATGTCTTTCATAGATATAGTGTAGAGACTAGAATTACGCGATCCAGACATAAGGTCATTTCCTTGTAGATCACGAATGAAACAAGTTTTCTCCCGGAAAGCAACCTCCAAATCTCCATCACAAAACTGACCTACTGTAAACAGATTATGACCGAGGCCTTCCACATAGTAAACCCTGCTAATTTCGATGTTCCCATTGACATAGTCTCCGTAGCCCATGATAGCTGCGAAGTGATCATTCCCGAACGGCGACAGTGCCAATGAATTTTGCAACAAAGTTTGATAACAGTTTAAGATTGCCTGTCATGTGTCGGGAACATCCGCTATCAACAATCCAGAAATGATCGTATCACCTGCATTACACATAGACGACACAAATGGAATAGAAGTAGATGTGGAACCCGAAATGTTAGAGGGTTTCCGTAGCGGTTAGAGTAGATATACCCACATCAATAGCTTTAGGTATCCACTTAAATCCTAGTGTGTTATATATCCATTTCGGCCATCTATAACTACTCTTTGCTTTAGTCTTAGTGAATGCACTAGGTGGAACTACATTCCTAGGAGGTGACACGGGAGCTACAGGGACAGCAATGCATTTCTTAGAATCTAAAGATGGCGGTCTACCAAGCACAGACTTAGAAAGATTAGTGGGCCTAGAGGTATTCCGGTTCTTAGGATTCCTTAAACGAGAGATGATAGCTTTAGCAACACATTTATCATGGCAATCAAAATTCATACTTTTACGACAAATATCACAAGGTGCATCAGACTGAATATCAAAAGTACTTAAGGTTTAGCATTCGTTACATCACTATTTCTATTACATTTGCCAGACGCAATATCTATAGTGGAGGCAACGTGAGTCTTATTCATAGTCCTAGGGTGTTCTTCTACTTTAGCATTCTTGATTGATCTTTTCTTAGGTCGCAACTTCCTATTCTTCGATTGAGTGCTCTTAGGCTGTGAAGTGCGGACGTTTGGAAAAGGCTCAACTATTCCTGTTTCAGTAGAAGGAAGCACGTTAGCTACTTGTGATTTGGGAGTAGAAAGTCTAGGTTCATGATTACTAAGTGTTACTTGGGCTAATCTCTTAATGATGGTTGGCGGAAGTTGTTCATACTTTCCTAACATTTCTCTTAACTTGATGATAGTGTGAATCAAATCTTGATTTTCAGACCGAACATTTCCAGAAAAATGCATAACTTCTTTAGTGTGTGCAAGATAATGATCAAGTTCATTTGATGCTTCATCACGAGTCTTTTGAGTAAATCAAATATGACACCATATTCCTTTTTAACTTTTAAAAGTTCTTGTTCATATTTTGAGATTTGACACTTAAAAGACACGTTTTGATCATCCAGTTGCTCAAATTTTAGGATCGAGAGAAATTTTGCACGCAATCTGGGCGATTTTATGTAGAAAAGCAATTTGTTGATCGTGAATATCTTTTTGACACCAATTAAGACGACGAATTGCATTTGAAAGTTCGTTTGACAATCGCTTGTTTTCAACTTTTAAGGACTCGATCTGAAGCACATTATCAGTGTTCTCAACATTTACCACAGAATCAACAAAGATATCGCAGAGGTATGATCAAATGCATATGACAAAGAATTCAATAGCACAAGATTATGGACATCAGCACAGATGACATCTTCCAAGAGTCGATCAACATCTTTTCTCAACATTTCTTTTTACGTTTAGTGTTAGAAATAGATGTTTCTTTTTCTCAAAACGACCTTCATCAATCCAAGTTCCTTATGAAAATCCTTTTCCCAGGCTAATGCACAATTTTTCAAGTTTTTAACATTAGGTAAAAGATTTTTCTGAAAAATGTCTCTTTGTTCTCGCGCTAGAGGCGATTGAAAATGATCAATTTTGATTTTAGAACGATATTCTATCTCATGTTGTAAAATTTTGAGGTCAACCATGAAGATGTCAAAATATCTAAGAATTTTTCGATTTTCATGTTTTGAATTTACTTCACTGATGGAAGGTAAAGGACCATAAATTTGTGCATAATCTGGTTGGGGATTAACATTAGAAGACTCAGGTGTTTTAATGATAACCCTTGGTGTGTTAGAAGAATCCGTTGGTGTAACGAAAGTGACCGCTTTAGAATAGTTAAAAGGTTTGTTGTAAACAACTTTTTCTAATTTGGATCGACTCTCGTCTTCTGCATCTAATTCCTCTTGACGATGATATTCAACAACATTCATATGAAATTATCAACTTTATATTCTGCCGGAAACTTCGTGGATTTGGTTTGAATGCTTTGGTTGAAAGCTTAGGTTTGTAATCGGCAAGATTCGGTCCATATCCATTTGGATTGGGTTTTAAAGTAAACTTTTCAATGGCTGTGACCGACTCGCCATGTTTGTAAACAAAGCTTTAAACTCTTTAAGTCTGTTTTGCAAGCCGATGATTTCTTCAAGATGATCATCTATTCGTTTCGTTGAATGCTTTTTGTATGCAGAGAACTGCTTTTGACAAGTTAACAACTCAGCCTTAGCTTTTTGATTTTCCAAGGTGAGAGCGTTAATTTGCTTTTTATGTTCATGTTTCAGTTGTTCTATTTCGAACAACAAAGCATTCTTCGAAGCGGCTAGATCACGCATCTGTCTTTCTAAATATTTTTCATTTTGATAAGATTTGGCAAAGCTGCTTCAAAACCGTTTTCACGTTTTTCTTGAGTTTTGAAAAAGTTGAGTTGCTTTTGTAAACATTCAAAATCCTTGGTTAACAGTGCATTTTTGCATTTCAAGTCCTGATTAATGGCACGACATTCTTCCACTATGGTTTGTTGGTCTTGTATTAAACGAGCAAAATCTGGATGAGGCAAAAGTTCGGCGTGTTCAACGAGAGTCTCAACATGATCATTACGGAGATCCTCAAGTATAACCACGGAGTCAATTTGATTATCAAGGGAAACCGTTGGTCATCTTGATCGTCAAATATAACTACGGGTCTAGTTGAAAATCGTCGGAATGAGATGTGGATGACTCATTTTGAACATTCTGAGCCTTGCCGGATGCGGATGTTGGCGGAGATATGAGATCAGAGATAAATATGGTTTGTTCGTACTGAGACAAGCCATCGTGTCATACACTGGGCATGTATCACTCATGTGTAACTCATGCATATTAGCCATCAACATAACAGCTGCATTGGCCTGCAAGTCCTCCATATCATCATCCGAGTCAGCATTTGCCATAAAGCTCTTTTTGTCTTAGAGTTCCACCGCCTTCATCCTTAAGAGACAAAAGAAGAGCCTCTTTGAAATAAGCACTGCCCTTAGTCCTTGGCTTTGGGCATGCATTAGCCAGTGTCCCTTCTCATTGCAGTTGTAGCATCGAAGACCATTCAACCCATGCTGAGCATTTCCCTGTTCCACCACTTGAGCTCTGTTATTATTCCTACCCACAACATTAAACCCTTGACCACGCCCATCCGACCACCATAACCACGATTCTCAACTTCAACTCGTCCCATTGTTTACAACAGTTTGATTCCTTGTATTAGATGAGGAACGAATACGGTTGTTGGATTTGTTGGTATAACGGCTAAAGGCATTAGCAATCATAGCAAATCCTTGTTGCAATGCTTCGAACGGATCGGATTCCTCATTATGAAGTGCTTGATCATTGTTGTTGTAAGGGACCAATTGATTTTGTTGAGGTTGATGTGATTGATCATTTGGTGGGTTTGAGCAGCGGTTGGTTGAGTTGCTGGTTGAGGAGAATAAGTTTGTTGAGCATATAAGGCAAGTTGTTGATTTTCCGGATGTGTGGGTGAAGCAATTTGAGCACGGAGAATCCTTTCCCTATCAACTTCCTTTTCATGAGGCTTCAAGTAATCGTACAACAATCCGTAGGTAGACTGATGCATGTTTTTAGCTTGACGGAGAAAAATGACATACTTCTCCCATTCAGGACCAAGACTACTTAGGAACTTAGTATTCACTGCAATTCTTGGCATGTGGATGTTGTGTTTATCCAAATCATTGATGATGTCTGAGAATCGGTGATGATAGGACTCAAGTGTCTCTCCAGGTTCAATCATGAAGTGTTCATAAGCCAAGTAAATTTTGGATTCCAAATCTTCCTGATTGAGTACTGATCCTTCTATAAGAAGACGAATATGATCCCACATTTTCTTTGCAGTCTTTTGAGCATCAACACTACGAAGAATTAGGTTAGGTAATCCTAGGAGGATATATTCCATTGCAAGCTCATCCGCTTCATAGTGTAGAAGTTCTTGAGGATTCAAGTCCTGCAAAGTAGCAATGTTCGTTTGTTCATCTCTTGGTGGAATGGCATTTGGATCTCTGGGACAATGACAGAGGCATCTCAAAAGGACCATCCAAGATAACCTTCTTTAAGAACTTTCCATGTGGCTTCTTTAGATCACAAAATCTAAAGAACCTTATCACCCATTGATCGTAGTTTCCTGGAGTGAGCATTGAGGTCTATCAAGTGAACCAACCTCATGAATTGATTGTTGGCCGCTTAAAGTTTCAAACATCTTTGCAAACCAAGTGGGTTCCCTCATAGTGATCCTTGATGGATGTTGATTAAAGTCATTTGTGTACGGTTGAGCTTGAAGACTTTGTGGTGGTTGAACCATTTGAGGTTGTGGATTTGTAGCAAGTTGTGGAGTATGTTGTTGATTAAATTGTTGTTGATAAATTGCTTGTTGTTGATTCCATTGTTGATGATGTGGAGTTAGTTGTTGTTGACGTTGAGGATGAGGATAAGTGTAAGGGAAATAGTTAGAGTATGGTGGTTGTGACATGTTGATAAACTTGTGTTGGTAAAAATGGATCTTTGTAGTCGAATGAACCTTTGTTGATGAAGTATTCTTAGCGTAGAAATAACAAGAACCAAGTAGTACTTATGCGTAAAAACACCAAAAATTACGCATAACAATAGGAGTTCGCGTAGGTTTTAGCTTACGCGTAGTGAGGGAGAAAAGGCTAAAGTTATACGTAGACAACAAAGTTAGGCGTAGAAACTTAGGCGTAGGATTTAGCTTATGCGTAAGACAAGGCTTAGGCGTAAGAAAATCTTAGGCGTAGGATTTCTACGCATAAAGTTGAGCTTACGCGTAATTTTAGGGTTTTATCCCAAATGATCTTTTACACTATCACACGAAAATGATATCCAAAGTCGACGTATTTTCAGACTTATCCAAGTAAGAAAACACGGAATAAACCACGAAAATGAAGATCAAACCAAGGATAATCTTACGCGTAATTTTAGGGTTTCAATACGCGTAGGATTACTCGTAATTTTGATTTTGCCCAAAGATGTTTCTAAACCAGTTTTTGTGTGATGAGATAGCTTCAATAACACCAAAATAACACAAAAGTGTGAGACTTGATGATCCAAAGCACTCAAAATAGTTATGCGTAGAATGACACCCACGAATAAAAACTAGTTCAAAAACAATGATCCACGCATAAAGTTTGAAACTTTTGCCAAAAACAAGTATTTTAACACCTTAAAACGTTGAAAGTACAAGAATCTTGGATTAAAATGTAAAACCAAGTTTTGAAGCGTACCAAAGATCACGTTATCTTTACGTGTATAACCAAAATCAAAAAACTTCAAAAACAAAAGTGTGCACCCAACTATTTGGCTCTGATACCACAAGTTAGGTCACAAGGTTTACCACACAAGCTTAATAGAAAGATAGAGAGGCGATTGAACAATATTAAACACACACACACACACACGAGATAATATGACCGGTTATGCTTAGAGTGTTTGTGAAAGAAATAACTTGAACAACCAACCTTCAAATGAAGGTTTACAGGGGGTATTTATAGGAGGGAAGCTAGGGCAACACTCCTAGTTCCCTTCCTATCCTTATTGGACTAGGCCTAGGCTTATGGGCCTTCTACATAAGCCTAAGGCTAATAACAAACATAAAGGCCATAATAAGCTAACTATTACATATGAGTAACTAACACTTGAATAAGGTTTAGGAGTGATTCCAACAAGGGAAATTACACTACGGGGAATCCTAAATACGCGAATAAAACTAAAATGTAATAAATGAAACGTAAATAAAATGAAACTACGTCTAATCTAAATCCTAAATATGATCTAAAATTATTTATAAAATAAAAATGCAATTTAAAACTTAATAAAGAATTAAAACTAATTTTTATGATTTTTCTGGAATTTATTTGAATTAAAAACTAATTTCTAACTTATAAAACAAACTAAAATACTAAAAATTATGAAAACAAAAGGGAAAATTATGAAAATATTTTTTAAAAATCTAAAATATAACTCAAAGACTATTCGAAACTAATTTTGTATTTTTCTGATTATTTTTCTATTTTCTATGAATTAAAAACTCTTTAAAACTAATTTAAATGCTAAAAATTACAAATATAACTAGGAAAAATAGAAACTTATTTTTTTGAAGCTTTTCTGATTAATTTGTATTAAAAAGTAATTAAAAAGTCCTAAAAATTGATTGAAAATAAGAAAAATAGTAAACAGTGGCAGAAAATTATGAAAAATTCAGGAAAATTCTAAAATATTATTCTAAATCTATGAAAAATAAGAGAAGTGATGCAGGTGCACAAGAAAATGAAACTGTAGTGGAAAGTGCTAGTAAATAAGCACTTTAAAATAAGCAAATGAGCATAAACAAGCACCAAATGAAAGCAGAAGCTAAAGTGTGCTAAATTAACCTAAAAGCAACGAATTTCAACTATCCTAAACTTCTAGAGTGCAAGCTAAACTAATTTGAATTTATTCACTTATCAAGATGAAACAGCCTTAGGTACTAACTTGCAGCTGAATCAACAGCTTATCTATTAAGCTAACCTAAAAACCAGAAATGTAGAACTCAAGATCACCAATCAAACAACCACTAAGCCAAATCTGGGAACCTAACAAGCTAGTTTGACCCTTGTGCAAGGTCTGTACAAAACATGTTTCACACTCAGCTGTTACTGAGTGTGAACAGGGCAAATATGGCTTAAATGAGAGCTGATTAAGAGCTTATAAAGGCTTGAGAAAATTCAACAAAAATCAGATTTCAAAAATAGACCAACTGAACTTGTTTATCCCAAAATTTCACTTGAATTGAACCAAAGATGAAGCTATGAAAAATCTATAAAGTTTTGTGGAAATCCACTTTTGCAACTTTTGACTTTAAAAAACAGATTTGCAATTTTTGACTTTCTCCAAATTTGATCTTTGAAAAATGATTGTAAATGATGATTAGAGATGAAATGTGACTGAATTATGCTACCTATATTGATTCTAATCCTAACATGCAATCTATACTAATTCTACACTATCTGATTTGAAGATAAGAGCAGATCCTAATGAGATTTGACTTCCACTGATTTGAGATGTAATTTGAAGATTAATATGACTAAGTTATGACCTATTGAGACTAAAGCAACTGAGTTTTACCCCTAAACTAACCTTTATCACAGATCTATGGCCTGATCCAAACACTATTTTCTAACAGATTTGTGAATTTACCAATCAAAACTTAAAGCTAACCATACAAGCATCAATTCAGATTTAGTTTATCAAATTTGATCTAATAGAAGTGAATAGAACAGCAATTTAACACAGAAACTAATTCAATCTAATGATGCAAATATAGAACAGTAATAAAATTTGAAAAGGAGAAAGAATCAAAACTCACAAAAGGTCCTAGCCACTATGGCTTGCCAACAATCACAAGTGACCAATCTAAACCTAATACCAACCCAAACTAATTCTGATTTAACCCAAATTCAACTTCATATCAGCAAATCTGAATCAATTCTGCAACCTTGACTTTTGTTGACTGAAGTACTGATTTAATGATGTGATGGATTGAAAGCAGAAATAAGCTCACTACAAGCTATATAAAGCTTATATGAGCTTATGTAAACAGTAGCTAAGCTTAATGGAAGCTTATGAGAAGATTTGACATATTTTTTATTTATTTTTTTTGGTTATTTTTCTGATTTTTTTGTATTTTTGAATAAAATGAAAACAAGCTTCAAATAACTTTTAAAAACAACAATATGAATTAAACACAAGTAATAAGCTAAATTCAGAAACAATAAAACTTAAACAAGGATTTGGAGATGAAAGCTAAATTTTATTAAAAACTGAAAGTTGAGATTACAATAAGAGATTACAAGCTGAATAATACTAAAAATAATAAAACCGAATTTAAAATACAATTAAGCTACTGAAAGGAAAAGAAAAAAAAGTGTAAGGTGTCTCCAACTTGTGAATGAAGGTGGTATTTATAGGCTCAGCTAAGCTCTTGGAAGGATCCAGAAACAAGCTTGGTGTGCTTTCTCTGGAGCGTTTTGAACCATCAGATCAATCCCACATATCACCAATCATTGTTAGCCCTTGGATAAGACTCACCACGCCTCTTCAGCCAATCAGGAGCAAGGGTGAGTTGTGGATTGCCAACCTGGCATTCCCTTGTGTCAGGTGTGTGTCAGAAAGTACTAAAATACCCTTAATTGCTGTTAATTTGGCTAGTTGAGTCTAGGGGTAATTAGGGTTCTTCGTGCCTGGGAATTTGGGGGGGAAAATTGGCGGGTTGGTTTTTTTTAGTATATTTTGGTTTTGGTTGACCGGGTTTTGTGACGGGTTGACCAGGGTTAAATATATCGGGTTATGAGTATACGGGTATGATATTTTGAACCGGGTAATGGATTGGGCTTTTGGGTAGGTTAATGGACTTGGACCAAGAATGGATGTATTTAGCATTTAGGGACCCAAAGTGTATAATCTGAAAATCCAAGGACCATTTTTGTAATTCTGAAAATATAATCCAAGGGATATTTTTTGTCAATCTTCAATAATCAAAGGGCCATTCTTGCCATTTCTGAATCTCAAGGGTAGATTTTGCCAACTGATGAAAGTAGAGGGACTGAATCTGACAATTCTTCAAAGTTGATCATGTCTTTCACAAATCATCTTTTCAACATGAAAATCTTCACAATTGCTCAATTCTGACCTTCCGGCTCAGTCTTTAGCACTCTTTATCTCTCGTGCTCGGGTTTTTGTCTAATTTTGGCTTTCTTTTGTCTATTTTGTCATATCCGTACCTGCACATGCATAAACTCAAGAAAACATCAAATATAAGCAATAAACGGCTCTTTCTTGGTTATTTTGGGTCTGATTTGATAAAGAAATGATATGTGTTTTAGCACATATCAACTAGTGAAAGGATACTCTCGAGAAGGATACTCGAGGAGTGGAGTAGGGCAAGGAAAAAGAGTCCTTGTAGACCAAACCACAATAAATCATGGTGTTGTGGTTTGATCATTTCTATCTTTATTTATTTACTTGTTAATATTTACATCTTGAATTCACATAAAGTTTTCGAAGAAAAGAAAATTAAAAACGGTAAAACTATTCAACCCCCTTCTAGTTTTTCACAAATTTGTATACATGCAACCCGCATGTTTATAATAGTTTTTGTTTGATAAATAATTAGGACATTTATGCTCCTGAAACCTCAGTTAATATTGGTGGGGTGTTGCTTACTATATTAACTTGGTCCCAACTAATCCAGTTAAACTATATGAACAGATTTCTCGAGGGAGGATTCGTAAAGCACATCCAGGTTCGTTTGTTAACATTTCATAAGTTTGTTATGTATGTTTATGTTAGCCCATAATATTAGTCTATGTATTTGTATTGGGATCAAGGCCCGTATCTAGAATCCTTTATATACTTACCGTATTTTGTGATCTCGGCTCTCAAGCGGATTTTGAGGTATGTTCATGGTACTTTAGACTATGGGTTGCATTTGTTCTCATTTTCTACTTCCTCTTTGGTTGCTTATTCAGATGTCAATTGGGCTATTGCCCTACCACTCCGAGGCCTACTTCTGACTATTATGTATTTCTTGGAAATAACTTACTCTCGTGGTCCTCTAAGCGTCAACCGACACTGATGCGTGCCAAACAGTCAAGCTAAATCACACAAGCCCGCCACTTGTGAATGGCGGACCGTAACCAGCTTAAAACTGCTTAAGCACGAATGCAATGAAGATCTGAGGAGTACAGTGTTTCCCCGGGTCGTTATGTCCCACGGAGACTCAATGGTGTGCAAACACTAGATCAGACGATAGAATGATCACTAATGATAGTGATCAGAAAAGATTAGGATTGAATATTACACTACTGAAAAAGTTAATAAATTACAGCGACTAAAATGCAAATTAAGAAAATTAAAAAGATAAAAAATATTAAATAAACGCTATCACTATATTTAAAGTGATGAACGTTTAAAAATTAAAACTTACGTTTAAATAAAAATAACGTAACGAACGAAATAAAACGTGAAAATAAAGAAGGAAAATACCTACGGATATGAAAAATACATTTTTACAATCCTAATAATATTAGAAAATTATTAGAAAAGGAAAATTATTTTTATAACTATTTATATAATTATTATTAAATAAAAACTATTTTAAACTATTTAATATTAGCTTATAATACAAGAAAATATGAAATAAAGCTAGAAAAATAAAATTAAGACTTAGAAAAATCTAAAATATGATAAAACTAATTTTAAAACAGAAAATATATTTTTTTAGACTTTTTATATATTTATTACTAATTTAAAACTATTTAAAACTAATTTAAATGCTAGAAAATACTATTTAAACCAAGAAAATTATGGAAAAATACTTTTTAGGCTTTTTACATTTATCTAAACCTAAGAAAATTGAAAAATTATTTTTTTGAAGCTTTTCTTAATTATTTGTATTTAAAGCTAATTAAAAATGCTTAAAAACTAAATTAAATCAAGAAAAATAGCAAAACACCTTAGAAAAATCTGAAAATTTAAGGAAAACTCTAAAATTATATAAGGAATAAAGGAAAAATATAAAAACAAGGTGCTATGTGGAGGAACTAGCAACTGATGTTCCAAGTGCTCATAAATAAGCACTTGGATAAGCCAAAACTACACCAAAGGGTACCAAACTGAAACAGGAGCTACTGTAAGCTAAAATAACCAAAGTGAAATGAGAAACAACAAGTTAAACCCTCTGATATAGCAAATTGAACAGATTTGAGCAATTGATCAAATGGACTAAAAACAGTTAAAGGGTGGCTAATTTGAGCTCAAGAATAAGCAATCAAATAAGCTAGGAACTAGAAACAATAACTTGGAACTTGTACAAGACCTGGGTGGGTATATGCAAACCAAAAATCAGACCTTGCCAAGCTCAAATGAGCTTGTGGCAAGGACTGCAAGTTCTGCAAAAGCCCTGTGCAGGCCACTGTGCTCTGCACAGGGCACTAACACCATTTTGACAAGTTAGATTGAAGCTTTTAGAAATTTCACAAAATTATGGAAAAATGACAACAAGAAGCCAGAGCAGCTAAACTTTTAAAAGCCACAAGCTTCACTGATTTTGGCCCAAAGATGAGCTCTTAAAAATTCTTCCTAGTTGGGCTAAAAACGGATTTTTCAAACTTTGACTTTTTAACAAAACTAAAAAGTTGACTAAGTTGAGTTTAGATCTGGATTTCTCAACTGAAATTTATATTATATGATGTATTAAGACTACTGCAAGCTAGATTGATGACTTTTGAACACAAAACAAATGATTGGCTTTTCCAAATTCCAACAGTGAAGACAGTTAGACAGATTAATGGGATTATTGACTTATCTCTTGTGCAGGCTCAAAACTTTGACAGATATGAGCTAGAATAGACCAACCAAGCATGAGACAACAAGTATCAAGCAAAGAACTAGTCTCTAATGCAGTTCAACAAACTGATCCAAACACCTATTAAAAACTGTTTTGCAAACTTGAACTGACAAATACACTGATCCAGATAGAACTATTGATCAAACTAAATTCTCATGACCATATTACAACTATACAAACACATTTAAGTCATTGGTGACTACAGATACCTAGACAAGCATAAACTGCAATATTGGAAAAAAAATAGGAAATGAGAATAGAACTCACATGAGTCCAACTGAGTTGCAGGCTAAACCAAAACCAATCCTATGCTAACCTACTCTATTCCAACCCAATCAACTGCTCTGCATCACCCATATACCATCACCAAGCACCATTGAGCCCCATGTTGACTTTTGTTGACCATTGCACAAAATGAATTGAAACTTGACTTTAAGCTTGTAAAAAGCTTTAAATGGCTTAAATAACTTATTGTAACTGAAGAACAAACTGTTAAAGGCTTGGAAATAAGATTTTTAAAAATGAACTTCTCAACAGTGGATCATCAAAACATGAAATTTAACCAAACTTTGATATTGATTCTTAAAACTGATTACAATGATAAAGTAACTTAAATGTGATACAAGGAAAGTGAAATTACAACATTTTACCTAAACTAAAACATTATTTTAGAAAAACGACATTAGGAAAAACTTAAACTAAATTCTACTACTTTGCTTGCTTCCTTTTTCTTCTTTTTATAGTCCAAATGCTTCTCTCTCTCATCTCTGATTAATCCCACCTCAAATCCAGACCATTGGTTAGCTAGAAGTAATATTGGCCATAGGATGGTTTTGGCGGGAATTTTGGTTTTGACAGATGGCTATGGTTGAGTGATATGAGGGGGAGGGAATTTAATGCATCTTGTTTTGTGTAAAGGTGGAGGGGACAAGGGTGTGATAAGGGTGAGCTGGGGGGATGGTGTTTTGATTGAGCAGTGAAAGCAGGGGAAGCAGTTGAGAGTGGAGACTTTAGGCGCCAAGTTGGTTTGACCGGTGGCTAATAATACACAGGGGGTCCAAAATTCAATTTGACAGGGGACCAAAATTCATTGACCAGGCCAAATGGGGTATTAAAGGGTTTAAATAATAGGGACCTTGGTGTAAATTCTGAAACTTGAGGGGTCTAAGCTGCCAATTCTGAAAAGTTGCTTCAAGGGTTAAAAGTGACAAGCTCAAAAAGTATAAGGACCAAACTTGCCATTTTGCAATTTTCCAGGGGCCATTTTTGACATTTTTCAAACTTGAGGGACCAAAGTTGTAATTTTGCAAATTTACATTTCAAAGGTTTGTTTTGACAACTTTTGAATCCCATGGACCTTAAATGACATTTTCTTTTATTTAGATTTACCAGGGACTGTTTTTGACAAATTTTGAAACTTGGGGGACTAAAACTGCCATTTTTGCAAATTTGATACGTTTTTCATCTGATTTTGATATTTTTGCATTTAAAACACATAAAACACTGATTTGTGATATTTTTTTCATTTTGATGCGTTTCTGAGTGTTTTCAGATGATTTTGCAGTTTATATTGTACAAAAATGATGAGTATTTAGAGACTCATCAATCCCCCACACTAAGATATTGCTAGTCCCTAGCAATGATTTGAAGCTTTAATGGATTTTAAAAAACTCTTTACCAAAAGCCATCACTTCTGGAGTAGCCAAATGTTTCAGTTCAAGTAAGAACCTTGGTACACTGATAACCAAATGATTTTGAGCAAATCATAAGCTGTAAACGGATTTGATTTGTCTTTACCAGAAGCCGTACCCTTCTGGACTAGCCAACTCTTAGATAAATTATCAGAATTATCTTTGGTGAGTCGATTACCAATTATGGTTTTTCCACTGCCTTTACCACAAGCCATAACCTTGCGGGCTAGCCAACTCTTCACTTTTTAGGATATGGTGAGTTGAGAACCATACAATTTTGGGCAAATTGCAAGCCATATAAACGGATTTGAGAAATCTTTACCAAGAGCCGTTTGCTCCTGGATTAGCCAATCCTTTTGTCTTACAGACATGGCGGACTGATAACCAAATGAGTAAGTGTAGAACACTTACTCCAAAAAAAAAAATTTTTGGCCAAAAACGGGGGAATTGGGTAGATAATATATGAAATTCGTGAGAATTCCCCCTCACACTTAGAAATGAATATTGCCCTCAATATTCAAAGTACCGGCGGTTATGCCAAAACTGAGAACGTAAAAGGGAAATATTACGGCCATTATTTAGAAGAATTTTTTTTTTAAACATTTGGGCAACCCCCCCACACTAGGGTGGTAGAAAATAGAAAGAAGTCAGAAATATGGGTGAAAACCCATATTGTGTGTGCTACTGTTTTTGATTTCCGAGTCGCTAGCTTGACTCGACCCCGCATTAATTGGTTCATGGGGAAGCAAAGTGGAAGAAACAATCTCCATCGGACTTTCAATCAAGATGTTTGGACAAACATTTGAAGCACGTGAAAGTTCCACACCGATGAGATATAGAGAGACAGACCCGGCTCACAGATGATAAATGAAAATGCCGGGGTCAAAGATAGTGTCCTCATTCCCGAAGGAGAAAAGGGAAAGAGCAACCACACCATTAGTGAAGAATGGAATAAATATGTGCATAACAATGCATGTCCATTCCTCATCAGAAAGAAGCAAATCACCATTTTTGACATTTTTAAGCTTAAATTTGAAGCTTTTATGGTGATTGGCAACAAAATTTCCGGGAGGGAGAGCTGGAAACGGTTCTTCAATCAATAGATTTTCAAGAAAGAGGATGTCTCCCTCCAAATCAAAGTAAGTATTGTCAATTCCTGTTGGAATCGACTCATCACTAAGAAAATCATCGACCTCCTTCCAAAATTTGTCATCTTCCTCATCTGGAGTGAGAGAAGGAATGGAAGAGTCGGAAATGGGATAAGAAATGAGTGGATGATCATTATATAGGAGATTTCTAGTTTCTCCAAGATCGGCTTCGAAATCAAAGAGATCATCGTCACTTTCCGATGAAAGTGTACTGATGTGAGTGAGTTCATCGGTGAACTCCTCAAGAAGAGGATCAGACTGCGGGAGTGATGCCTCAACATACTCGATGTCTCCATAAGATTTACAATCATCGCTAAAATCGGAGAAAGTCTCAAATTGATCATTTGAACACTCGAGAGGGAAAGGGATATCACACAGATGCTCGAGAATTCCCTGTGACTCTCTTGGGATTGGGACAAGGCTCTCAACACTAGACGATTCCATTTCTGGAATAGTGCTAAGAAGCTCATCCCCCATGTTTAGAAAGTGAGTGGGAGTATCGGGTGTGATAACAACAGACTGAGGGAGTTTAGAAGGACTAGCATACATATGTTTTATACTTAACATTTGTTCTTCTGCTAGTAATTCCATCATAGTCTTTTCTCCCTGATTTTCCACGGAAGGAATTTCAACTGATGAACTTGATGAATCTGTACATAATTCACTAATATCAAGGGTAACATCATCATCATCATCATCAGGAATGAAACGGAATCGAGAGCTAGATTTGAATGCTTTTTGCATTCTAATTGATTCCCTAATAGTGTTTTCAATGGCAATCTGGGAATCTAATTTAGCAGCCCGCTCTTCGGCTAACAAAGCTTCCATGGATTTTGGATTATTTTGGGACGACATAGCCGACTCCTCCTTAAGTTCTTTCAATAACTCCAGAGTCTTCAGTAGAAGGTCTGTCGTAGTTTCATGAGGAGTTGCTTGAATCATTTGGTACTGTGGAGGTTGGTCTTGAAATGAAGAGTCGTAATTGTTACAAGGAAATGGGTTCCCTGTTTGACAATCCGAGCTAGAGTGAGGACCTCCACAATACTCACAACAGTAGAACTGATGTGGTTGTGAGTGGTATGTGTTGTAGTCATAACTGTTATCAGGAACTTGCTCATAGACAAGCGTGTTTCCCGATTGACAATCAGAACTGGAATGTGAATCACCACAGTACTCACAACAGTAAAACTGCTGAGTCTCACAGTGTGGCAGCTGATGGAATAAATCAGTCGTGTCATGGTAGGAATAGGGATCTTGGTTATAGACAGACCCGTTTCCTGATTCCACCACGCTACAACTGGGGCAATCGCCACCATTATAAGGACCACCACACCATTGACAACCAAGAGGGTGAGGATAAGACATAGAAAGAATCAAAGGTTAACAGAGGGTAAGAAATGAAGAATCAAAAAGGTAAGAGGGTAAAGAGGAATATTTTTGGCATTTTTGAAAAACATGATATAAAAACAAAGGATGATAAAAACTTTTTACAAATGGTGGTATATGTGCAAGAATGGGTCTGAAAAAGGCTGAACACACGCTAAAGCCTCCCCGGCAGCGGCGCCAAAATTTTGATGCGTGCCAAACAGTCAAGCTAAATCACACAAGCCCGCCACTTGTGAATGGCGGACCGTAACCAGCTTAAAACTGCTTAAGCACGAATGCAATGAAGATCTGAGGAGTACAGTGTTTCCCCGGGTCGTTATGTCCCACGGAGACTCAATGGTGTGCAAACACTAGATCAGACGATAGAATGATCACTAATGATAGTGATCAGAAAAGATTAGGATTGAATATTACACTACTGAAAAAGTTAATAAATTACAGCGACTAAAATGCAAATTAAGAAAATTAAAAAGATAAAAAATATTAAATAAACGCTATCACTATATTTAAAGTGATGAACGTTTAAAAATTAAAACTTACGTTTAAATAAAAATAACGTAACGAACGAAATAAAACGTGAAAATAAAGAAGGAAAATACCTACGGATATGAAAAATACATTTTTACAATCCTAATAATATTAGAAAATTATTAGAAAAGGAAAATTATTTTTATAACTATTTATATAATTATTATTAAATAAAAACTATTTTAAACTATTTAATATTAGCTTATAATACAAGAAAATATGAAATAAAGCTAGAAAAATAAAATTAAGACTTAGAAAAATCTAAAATATGATAAAACTAATTTTAAAACAGAAAATATATTTTTTTAGACTTTTTATATATTTATTACTAATTTAAAACTATTTAAAACTAATTTAAATGCTAGAAAATACAATTTAAACTAAGAAAATTATGGAAAAATACTTTTTAGGCTTTTTACATTTATCTAAACTTAAGAAAAATGAAAAATTATATTTTTTGAAGCTTTTCTTAATTATTTGTATTTAAAGCTAATTAAAAATGCTTAAAAACTAAATTAAATCAAGAAAAATAGCAAAACACCTTAGAAAAATCTGAAAATTTAAGGAAAACTCTAAAATTATATAAGGAATAAAGGAAAAATATAAAAACATGGTGCTATGTGGAGGAATTAGCAACTGATGTTCCAAGTGCTCATAAATAAGCACTTGGATAAGCCAAAACTACACCAAAGGGTACCAAACTGAAACAGGAGCTACTGTAAGCTAAAATAACCAAAGTGAAATGAGAAACAACAAGTTAAACCCTCTGATATAGCAAATTGAACAGATTTGAGCAATTGATCAAATGGACTAAAAACAGTTAAAGGGTGGCTAATTTGAGCTCAAGAATAAGCAATCAAATAAGCTAGGAACTAGAAACAATAACTTGGAACTTGTACAAGACCTGGGTGGGTATATGCAAACCAAAAATCAGACCTTGCCAAGCTCAAATGAGCTTGTGGCAAGGACTGCAAGTTCTGCAAAAGCCCTGTGCAGGCCACTGTGCTCTGCACAGGGCACTAACACCATTTTGACAAGTTAGATTGAAGCTTTTAGAAATTTCACAAAATTATGGAAAAATGACAACAAGAAGCCAGAGCAGCTAAACTTTTAAAAGCCACAAGCTTCACTGATTTTGGCCCAAAGATGAGCTCTTAAAAATTCTTCCTAGTTGGGCTAAAAACGGATTTTTCAAACTTTGACTTTTTAACAAAACTAAAAAGTTGACTAATTTGAGTTTAGATCTGGATTTCTCAACTGAAATTTATATTATATGATGTATTAAGACTACTGCAAGCTAGATTGATGACTTTTGAACACAAAACAAATGATTGGCTTTTCCAAATTCCAACAGTGAAGACAGTTAGACAGATTAATGGGATTATTGACTTATCTCTTGTGCAGGCTCAAAACTTTGACAGATATGAGCTAGAATAGACCAACCAAGCATGAGACAACAAGTATCAAGCAAAGAACTAGTCTCTAATGCAGTTCAACAAACTGATCCAAACACCTATTAAAAACTGTTTTGCAAACTTGAACTGACAAATACACTGATCCAGATAGAACTATTGATCAAACTAAATTCTCATGACCATATTACAACTATACAAACACATTTAAGTCATTGGTGACTACAGATACCTAGACAAGCATAAACTGCAATATTGGAAAAAAAATAGGAAATGAGAATAGAACTCACATGAGTCCAACTGAGTTGCAGGCTAAACCAAAACCAATCCTATGCTAACCTACTCTATTCCAACCCAATCAACTGCTCTGCATCACCCATATACCATCACCAAGCACCATTGAGCCCCATGTTGACTTTTGTTGACCATTGCACAAAATGAATTGAAACTTGACTTTAAGCTTGTAAAAAGCTTTAAATGGCTTAAATAACTTATTGTAACTGAAGAACAAACTGTTAAAGGCTTGGAAATAAGATTTTTAAAAATGAACTTCTCAACAGTGGATCATCAAAACATGAAATTTAACCAAACTTTGATATTGATTCTTAAAACTGATTACAATGATAAAGTAACTTAAATGTGATACAAGGAAAGTGAAATTACAACATTTTACCTAAACTAAAACATTATTTTAGAAAAACGACATTAGGAAAAACTTAAACTAAATTCTACTACTTTGCTTGCTTCCTTTTTCTTCTTTTTATAGTCCAAATGCTTCTCTCTCTCATCTCTGATTAATCCCACCTCAAATCCAGACCATTGGTTAGCTAGAAGTAATATTGGCCATAGGATGGTTTTGGCGGGAATTTTGGTTTTGACAGATGGCTATGGTTGAGTGATATGAGGGGGAGGGAATTTAATGCATCTTGTTTTGTGTAAAGGTGGAGGGGACAAGGGTGTGATAAGGGTGAGCTGGGGGGATGGTGTTTTGATTGAGCAGTGAAAGCAGGGGAAGCAGTTGAGAGTGGAGACTTTAGGCGCCAAGTTGGTTTGACCGGTGGCTAATAATACACAGGGGGTCCAAAATTCAATTTGACAGGGGACCAAAATTCATTGACCAGGCCAAATGGGGTATTAAAGGGTTTAAATAATAGGGACCTTGGTGTAAATTCTGAAACTTGAGGGGTCTAAGCTGCCAATTCTGAAAAGTTGCTTCAAGGGTTAAAAGTGACAAGCTCAAAAAGTATAAGGACCAAACTTGCCATTTTGCAATTTTCCAGGGGCCATTTTTGACATTTTTCAAACTTGAGGGACCAAAGTTGTAATTTTGCAAATTTACATTTCAAAGGTTTGTTTTGACAACTTTTGAATCCCATGGACCTTAAATGACATTTTCTTTTATTTAGATTTACCAGGGACTGTTTTTGACAAATTTTGAAACTTGGGGACTAAAAGCTGCCATTTTGCAAACTTGAAACATTTTTCATCTGATTTTGATATTTTTGCATTTAAAACACATAAAACACTGATTTGTGATATTTTTATCATTTTGATGCGTTTCTGAGTGTTTTCAGATGATTTTGCAGTTTATATTGTACAAAAATGATGAGTATTTAGAGACTCATCAATCCCCCACACTAAGATATTGCTAGTCCCTAGCAATGATTTGAAGCTTTAATGGATTTTAAAAACTCTTTACCAAAAGCCATCACTTCTGGAGTAGCCAAATGTTTCAGTTCAAGTAAGAACCTTGGTACACTGATAACCAAATGATTTTGAGCAAATCATAAGCTGTAAACGGATTTGATTTGTCTTTACGAGAAGCCGTACCCTTCTGGACTAGCCAACTCTTAGATAAATTATCAATATTATCTTTGGTGAGCTGATTACCAATTATGGTTTTTTCCACTGCCTTTACCACAAGCCATAACCTTGCGGGCTAGCCAACTCTTCACTTTTTAGGATATGGTGAGTTGAGAACCATACAATTTTGGGCAAATTGCAAGCCATATAAACGGATTTGAGAAATCTTTACCAAGAGCCGTTTGCTCTAGGATTAGCCAATCCTTTTGTCTTCAGACATGGCGGACTGATAACCAAATGAGAAAGTGTAGAACACTTACTCCAAAAAAAAAAATTTTTGGCCAAAAACGGGGGAATTGGGTAGATAATATATGAAATTCGTGAGAATTCCCCCTCACACTTAGAAATGAATATTGCCCTCAATATTCAAAGTACCGGCGGTTATGCCAAAACTGAGAACGTAAAAGGGAAATATTACGGCCATTATTTAGAAGAATTTTTTTTTTTTTTAAACATGTGGCAACCCCCCACTAGGGTGGTAGAAAATAGAAGGAAGTCAGAAATATGGGTGAAAACCCATATTGTGTGTGCTACTGTTTTTGATTTCCGAGTCGCTAGCTTGACTCGACCCCGCATTAATTGGTTCATGGGGAAGCAAAATGGAAGAAACAATCTCCATCGGACTTTCAATCAAGATGTTTGGACAAACATTTGAAGCACGTGAAAGTTCCACACCGATGAGATATAGAGAACGACCCGGCTCACGATGATAAATGAAAATGCGGGGTCAAAGATAGTGTCCTCATTCCGAAGGAGAAAGGGAAAGAGCAACCACACCATTAGTGAAGAATGGAATAAATATGTGCATAACAATGCATGTCCATTCCTCATCAGAAAGAAGCAAATCACCATTTTTGACATTTTTAAGCTTAAATTTGAAGCTTTTATGGTGATTGGCAACAAAATTTCCGGGAGGGAGAGCTGGAAACGGTTCTTCAATCAATAGATTTTCAAGAAAGAGGATGTCTCCCTCCAAATCAAAGTAAGTATTGTCAATTCCTGTTGGAATCGACTCATCACTAAGAAAATCATCGACCTCCTTCCAAAATTTGTCATCTTCCTCATCTGGAGTGAGAGAAGGAATGGAAGAGTCGGAAATGGGATAAGAAATGAGTGGATGATCATTATATAGGAGATTTCTAGTTTCTCCAAGATCGGCTTCGAAATCAAAGAGATCATCGTCACTTTCTGATGAAAGTGGACTGATGTGAGTGAGTTCATCGGTGAACTCCTCAAGAAGAGGATCAGACTGCGGGAGTGATGCCTCGACATACTCAATGTCTCCATAAGATTTACAATCATCGCTAAAATCGGAGAAAGTCTCAAATTGATCATTTGAACACTCGAGAGGGAAAGGGATATCACACAGATGCTCGAGAATTCCCTGTGACTCTCTTGGGATTGGGACAAGGCTCTCAACACTAGACGATTCCATTTCTGGAATAGTGCTAAGAAGCTCATCCCCCATGTTTAGAAAGTGAGTGGGAGTATCGGGTGTGATAACAACAGACTGAGGGAGTTTAGAAGGACTAGCATACATATGTTTTATACTTAACATTTGTTCTTCTGCTAGTAATTCCATCATAGTCTTTTCTCCCGATTTTCCACGGAAGGAATCTCAACTGATGAACTTGATGAATCTGTACATAATTCACTAATATCAAGGGTAACATCATCATCATCATCATCAGGAATGAAACGGAATCGAGAGCTAGATTTGAATGCTTTTTGCATTCTAATTGATTCCTTAATAGTGTTTTCAATGGCAATCTGGGAATCTAATTTAGCACCCGCTCTTGGCTAACAAAGCTTCAATGGATTTTGGATTATTTTGGGACGACATAGCCGACTCCTCCTTAAGTTCTTTCAATAACTCCAGAGTCTTCAGTAGAAGGTCTGTCGTAGTTTCATGAGGAGTTGCTTGAATCATTTGGTACTGTGGAGGTTGGTCTTGAAACGAATAGTCGTAATTGTTACAAGGAAATGGGTTCCCTGTTTGACAATCCGAGCTAGGGTGAGGACCTCCACAATACTCACAACAGTAGAACTGATGTGGTTGTGAGTGGTATGTGTTGTAGTCATAACTGTTATCAGGAACTTGCTCATAGACAAGCGTGTTTCCCGATTGACAATCAGAACTGGAATGTGAATCACCACAGTACTCACAACATAAACTGCTGAGTCTCACAGTGTGGCGGTGATGGAATAAATCAGTCGTGTCATGGTAGGAATAGGGATCTTGGTTATAGACAGACCCGTTTCCTGATTCCACCACGCTACAACTGGGGCAATCGCCACCATTATAAGGACCACCACACCATTGACAACCAAGAGGGTGAGGATAAGACATAGAAAGAATCAAAGGTTAACAGAGGGTAAGAAATGAAGAATCAAAAAGGTAAGAGGGTAAAGAGGAATATTTTTGGCATTTTTGAAAAACATGATATAAAAACAAAGGATGATAAAAACTTTTTACAAATGGTGGTATATGTGCAAGAATGGGTCTGAAAAAGGCTGAACACACGCTAAAGCCTCCCCGGCAAAATTTTGATCGTGCCAACAGTCAAGCTAAATTACTCAAGCCTGCCACTTGTGAATGGCAGACCGTAACCAGCTTAAAACTGCCTAAGCACGAATGCAATGAAGATCTGAGGAGTATAGTGTTTCCCCGGGTCGTTATGTCCCACGGAGACTCAATGGTGTGCAAACACTGATTCAGACGATAGAATGATCACTAATGATAGTGATCAGAAAAGATTAGGATTGAATATTACACTACTGAAAAAGTTAATAAATTACAGCGACTAAAATGCAAATTAAGAAAATTAAAAAGATAAAAAATATTAAATAAACGCTATCACTATATTTAAAGTGATGAACGTTTAAAATTAAAACTTACGTTTAAATAAAAATAACGTAACGAACGAAATAAAACGTGAAAATAAAGAAGGAAAATACCTACGGATATGAAAAATACATTTTTACAATCCTAATAATATTAGAAAATTATTAGAAAAGGAAAATTATTTTTATAACTATTTATATAATTATTATTAAATAAAAACTATTTTAAACTATTTAATATTAGCTTATAATACAAGAAAATATGAAATAAAGCTAGAAAATAAAATTAAGACTTAGAAAAATCTAAAATATGATAAAACTAATTTTAAAACAGAAAATATATTTTTTAGACTTTTTATATATTTATTACTAATTTAAAACTATTTAAAACTAATTTAAATGCTAGAAAATACTATTTAAACCAAGAAAATTATGGAAAAATACTTTTAGGCTTTTTACATTTATCTAAACCTAAGAAAATTGAAAAATTATTTTTTTGAAGCTTTTCTTAATTATTTGTATTTAAAGCTAATTAAAAATGCTTAAAAACTAAATTAAATCAAGAAAAATAGCAAAACACCTTAGAAAAATCTGAAAATTTAAGGAAAACTCTAAAATTATATAAGGAATAAAGGAAAAATATAAAAACATGGTGCTATGTGGAGGAATTAGCAACTGATGTTCCAAGTGCTCATAAATAAGCACTTGGATAAGCCAAAACTACACCAAAGGGTACCAAACTGAAACAGGAGCTACTGTAAGCTAAAATAACCAAAGTGAAATGAGAAACAACAAGTTAAACCCTCTGATATAGCAAATTGAACAGATTTGAGCAATTGATCAAATGGACTAAAAACAGTTAAAGGGTGGCTAATTTGAGCTCAAGAATAAGCAATCAAATAAGCTAGGAACTAGAAACAATAACTTGGAACTTGTACAAGACACAGGTGGGTATATGCAAACCAAAAATCAGACCTTGCCAAGCTCAAATGAGCTTGTGGCAAGGACTGCAAGTTCTAAAAGCCACAATGTGCAGGCCACTGTGCTCTGCACAGGGCACTAACACCATTTTGACAAGTTAGATTGAAGCTTTTAGAAATTTCACAAAATTATGGAAAAATGACAACAAGAAGCCAGAGCAGCTAAACTTTTAAAAGCCACAAGCTTCACTGATTTTGGCCCAAAGATGAGCTCTTAAAAATTCTTCCTAGTTGGGCTAAAAACGGATTTTTCAAACTTTGACTTTTTAACAAAACTAAAAAGTTGACTAATTTGAGTTTAGATCTGGATTTCTCAACTGAAATTTATATTATATGATGTATTAAGACTACTGCAAGCTAGATTGATGACTTTTGAACACAAAACAAATGATTGGCTTTTCCAAATTCCAACAGTGAAGACAGTTAGACAGATTAATGGGATTATTGACTTATCTCTTGTGCAGGCTCAAAACTTTGACAGATATGAGCTAGAATAGACCAACCAAGCATGAGACAACAAGTATCAAGCAAAGAACTAGTCTCTAATGCAGTTCAACAAACTGATCCAAACACCTATTAAAAACTGTTTTGCAAACTTGAACTGACAAATACACTGATCCAGATAGAACTATTGATCAAACTAAATTCTCATGACCATATTACAACTATACAAACACATTTAAGTCATTGGTGACTACAGATACCTAGACAAGCATAAACTGCAATATTGGAAAAAAAATAGGAAATGAGAATAGAACTCACATGAGTCCAACTGAGTTGCAGGCTAAACCAAAACCAATCCTATGCTAACCTACTCTATTCCAACCCAATCAACTGCTCTGCATCACCCATATACCATCACCAAGCACCATTGAGCCCCATGTTGACTTTTGTTGACCATTGCACAAAATGAATTGAAACTTGACTTTAAGCTTGTAAAAAGCTTTAAATGGCTTAAATAACTTATTGTAACTGAAGAACAAACTGTTAAAGGCTTGGAAATAAGATTTTTAAAAATGAACTTCTCAACAGTGGATCATCAAAACATGAAATTTAACCAAACTTTGATATTGATTCTTAAAACTGATTACAATGATAAAGTAACTTAAATGTGATACAAGGAAAGTGAAATTACAACATTTTACCTAAACTAAAACATTATTTTAGAAAAACGACATTAGGAAAAACTTAAACTAAATTCTACTACTTTGCTTGCTTCCTTTTTCTTCTTTTTATAGTCCAAATGCTTCTCTCTCTCATCTCTGATTAATCCCACCTCAAATCCAGACCATTGGTTAGCTAGAAGTAATATTGGCCATAGGATGGTTTTGGCGGGAATTTTGGTTTTGACAGATGGCTATGGTTGAGTGATATGAGGGGGAGGGAATTTAATGCATCTTGTTTTGTGTAAAGGTGGAGGGGACAAGGGTGTGATAAGGGTGAGCTAGGGGATGGTGTTTTGATTGAGCAGTGAAGCAGGGAAGCAGTTGAGAGTGGAGACTTTAGGCGCCAAGTTGGTTTGACCGGTGGCTAATAATACACAGGGGGTCCAAAATTCAATTTGACAGGGGACCAAAATTCATTGACCGAGCCAAATGGGGTATTAAAGGGTTTAAATAATAGGGACCTTGGTGTAAATTCTGAAACTTGAGGGGTCTAAGCTGCCAATTCTGAAAAGTTGCTTCAAGGGTTAAAAGTGACAAGCTCAAAAAGTATAAGGACCAAACTTGCCATTTTGCAATTTTCCAGGGCCATTTTGACATTTTCAAACTTGAGGGACCAAAGTTGTAATTTTGCAAATTTACATTTCAAAGGTTTGTTTTGACAACTTTTGAATCCCATGGACCTTAAATGACATTTTCTTTTATTTAGATTTACCAGGGACTGTTTTTGACAAATTTTGAAACTTGGGGGACTAAAACTGCCATTTTTGCAAATTTGATACGTTTTTCATCTGATTTTGATATTTTTGCATTTAAAACACATAAAACACTGATTTGTGATATTTTTTTCATTTTGATGCGTTTCTGAGTGTTTTCAGATGATTTTGCAGTTTATATTGTACAAAAATGATGAGTATTTAGAGACTCATCAGACACCTTCTCGCTCTAGTGCAAAGTCAGAGTATTGTGGTGTTGCCTTTGTTGAGACTTGTTAGTTGAGGAATTTAATTCGTGAGTTGCATACACCTTTATCTTCCGCTACACTTGTCTATTGTAATAACGTTAGTCTTTGTTTATTTATCTTGTAATCCGGTTTAGCATCAGCATACCAAGCACATTGAGATTCATATTCATTTTGTACGGGAGTTGGTGGCTGCTAGTGAGGTTCGAGTTCTTCACGTACCTTCCCGATATCAGTATGTAGACATTTTCACTAAAGGGTTGCCTTCTGCTTTATTTGAGGAGTTTCGTACCAGTTTTAACGTTTTCCCACTCCAACTGCGGGGGAGTGTTAACCAATAATATTAGTCTTTGTATTTGTATTGGGCTCAAGGCCCGTGTATAGAGTCCTCCATATAGTTACTGTACTTTGTGAATGAAAGGCATACAGATTTCCCTACTTACAGTTTAGTATGACAGTTGCAAATGCTTTTAAACTCAGCTGTTAGAAAAAGTGAAGTTACAAGGAAATTGGAATTGTTGTAAATTGAATTATATGCATTTTTATCGAGTATAAATGATTGATTTTATATGAGCACGAAAATGAATTCCTTCATGAAGTATTCAACTTAACACCAAAGAAAAAGTCCCGTTCAAAAGAGGCCGTGTATGCGGGATAGACAAGGTTTTGTGCATTCTCTTAGTAACCTAAGTTCATTGTAATCCATATAAGTTACAATATAAATCTTATTGCATTATGGTTTTATGTTCCTTACAACTCTATTCCAAATTTTAGAGGATGTATAGATCTCCAAATTCGATTCTCGGCAAGGCAAGGACACACTTTATGAGCAAGCAGCGAATAATGTTTCGGGTAGGCCAAGTTCTTAATTTTCCAAATGTTTTATGTTTTCTTTTTTGCGCTTTTATTTAAACATGATAAAACTGTTCTAACGTTTATATTTTTGGATTTCGGGATAGAAATGTCGGGCACTATGCATCTGAATTAGGCGATGAATAAAGGTTGCAGCCTCCAAGGTGCTGCATTTAAGGAACCTCATTATCATCGTTATCCATTCAATGTTTGATTTATAAAACTTAGCTTATATTTAGTTAGCGACAATTTAATTAGGGATTAATTTGTAATTATATTGAAACCTTCAAATTATTAATGCATCTTATTCTTATTCAATTTTTTGCTTAGATATATCTTTGGTTTTGTTCCTTCTTAAGATTTAACTCTTTAACACAACAAATTGTATTAAACATTTTCACAATAGTTGATAACCATTTAAAAACTTTCTAATCTTATAATATAAATCTGCTCTGTAGTTTAGTATGTCTTAGAGCATTCGATATAGTAACTTAAGTTAACATAAAAAACTCCGCCACGTTAGCGTCACATCATTTCTAACACCAAATAACATAACATCAAAAAATCATCTTTTATCATAACATCCCCTTTTGGGACCCACCAATTCTACCCTCAACAATTTCATTCATTAAACAATCTAATACTTCATTAATAAAATTAAACATTACAATACAAAATAAAAAAATTACAAATGAAAAAGTAACAACCTAAAAAAAATACAAACAAAACTACGAAATGAAAAACCACTACAAGTTCAAAAAACTCCCATATATATATATTTTTTTGGAGAATAGAAGTATACGAGTTATTTTTTTTAGTGAGAATAGAAGTATATGAAAGTGGGTATATATTTCAGAGGATGTATAGATCTCCAAATTCGATTTTCGGCAAGGCAAGGACACACTTTATGAGCAAGCAGCGAATGATGTCTCGGGTAGGCCAAGTTCTTAATTTTCCAAATGTTTTATGTTTTCTTTTTTGCGCTTTCATTTAAACATGATGAAACTGTTCTAACGTTTATATTTCGGGATTTCAGGATAGAAATGTCGGGCACTATGCATCTGAATTAGGCGATGAATAAAGGTTGCAGCCTCCAACGTGCTGCATATAAGGAACCTCATTGTCATCGTTATCCATTCAATGTTTGATTTATAAAACTATGCATATATTTAGTTAGCGACAATTTAATTAGGGATTCATTTGTAATTATATTGAAACCTTCAAATTATTAATGTATCTTATTCTTGTTCAATTTTTTGCTTAGACGAGGCTACAAAACCCGTGCGTTGCACCGATTGGTTAAGGGTTGAATATATACGTGTTTTTTACGTAATAATGTAATATTGTATGCAAGTAGTTACATGTAAGGTATTGCAACTGATGTTATCATAAGTTTTGTATTTTAAGTAGTTTATTTAATATTTTAATATGAATTATGTATATATTCGTTATTTTCTATATTTATTTGTCACTTTTGTGATGTTTTTGGCTCTTATAAATTGCACGATTTTATGCGTTTATGGTTTGTGCAATAGGCATGTGAAAACCTATTATTTTGTGAACTAAAAAAACTACTGATGGATTTTCCCTTTGAATACAATCAATAAACCTCTCAAAATATACAAATGCCAAAATAATAATAATAATAATAAAATAAATGAATAAATATATAATTTGCTTATATGGAAGACTTTGTGATACCCACTTGCCACACTTTCAAAAACTTCCATTCTCAATAATTCAAGTAAACATTAACCCAACATATCACATCATAACAGTAAACTTTCTACAAAAATTAAATATATTACATATGATAGACGGCAAGATGACACAGCCTTTTAATTACATTGAAAAACCATAATCCTTGAATGAAAATGTATTATAGCTTGAAACTTGATACAAAAAGTACTTTAGTTACTCTATAATCTACATTAGCTTGTTCATCCATCATCATCCTCACCTTGGACACATCCTCTTAAACATGCATCATTCATCACCTTCAAAAATAAAACCAAAAAACAATCAAGATGCAAAAAATGCTTCAAACAATAAGTTAATACCAACATATATTTTTATGTTTTAAGAATCAACTAAAACCTTTAAGATCTCATTAAGACTAAATAATATGCAACATACTATATCATACTTTACGAAACTTGATTATAATATGACTCACTTAACATATCAAAGACAGTTATTAGACAATTAACGCAAGATACATTTATACATGTAGACACCATTAACGATTTTACTTTTTGTCCAAAAAGAAAAGAACGACAAAAAAGTATGTTAAAGTAGTATGTGCACGTGTCTCTGTCTTTCCAAAAACACGATATCATACGATATGATGTCATTCCTCGTAGATGTATGGCATTGTTCGGGTTAGACTGTAATGAAACACAAATTAGCATGAGAAACATACTCGTGTTTGTAATTGTAAACACTTTGTAAACACTAATTAATTAAAAAAAAGTAAATGACCTGAAGTTTAGCTTTGCAATACAATCGAATAGCTTCAAGTTGATTATTATAGCATCTACATTCGAAGCTCCTCATAATCCACAATTATCTGAACCCATGGCAATTTGCCACTACAGTTAGAATTGGATGACGAAATAGACTTTCGTAGTCCCACCATTTCAAAGTTGGCAAGGTGTATCAAATATATTTTGATGTTACTCCAAACGTAAGCCACAACTTGAAATATCTAAAGAAGTACACTATCCAAAAACACCGAAATTATTATATTATCTGTATAAAAACACTAACTATGCATGACTTGAATACATAGAAGATCCATGCAAAATAACTACATAATACATGCATGCAGAAGTCAGCAATTAAGCCTACATAAACAATGTTTACATAAATGTACCTTTTCCAAACCCTGCTCTAAGTAAGGAACCAAAATCATGTATATAGCCGGGAGTAAAACAATCATAAAAAACCACTCATGAGCCATATATGTATCGTTTAACACATGGGGGACTCTCGTTCCAGACAATGCCTGTAACAACGAAAATAAAACAATCTATAAAGATGGTGCTATAAAACTTTAATAAGAAGCTTTATAAAAAGAATAATACTAATTACCATAATCAAATTGCTATACATTAATATGTATAAGGTTATCACCATTAATTGCAAAAATCACATATATTGTTAGATGAGCAAATGTGTGATCTTAGAGTAGTAACCTCTATTTTCAAACGATGTCAAAAAGGTATGTACGTCCCGATCGATTATACTTTGGGAAAGAATGGTTCAAGAATAATATATATGAACCCAAAAATAGGATAAGAATATAACATGCCCATACATTCCAAGCCCAGGGAGGAAAAAAACGGGTATGATCTAAACTTAGGAGGTAAGACTACGTTACCCTAATATTTTGTCATTTGGAAACCTAACATATCTTACATCCGCCCCTTCTAACACCAATCTTAATTCAATCACTGGTTTCTATCTAAGATCTCAACCATTAACTTCTTTATTCCTTAAACAAATCGAAACTTAAACCCAAAGACTTGTTTTAGTTTATATATAATTCACAAACCCAAAATTAACACAAATCCTTCTCCGGTTTAGTTTCAAGCACACGTGTATCATAAACCTTCAAGAGATCGAAATAAGCATCTAAGAGTTTCGGCTTCAAGATCCTTGCATGGGTCTAAGGTAGGCGTTTGTTTTGTTATAAGCCCAATGTCTATGATGAAATAGACCTAAGATCTTGTATATTCGAGTCGTGTTTGTGTTTTGACTAAGATCTATGATAGGTTTTCTTGGTAACTTTTTTTATTTTTATTTTCAGGATTATTAATATTTTAGTTGTAAATTGTTGATTGTTGGACGTGAGGTAATTGGTATAGTCTAGTGGTTTTGGTGGTTGTTGATAATGGCTATTTCTTCTATTCATCTTCCTCTTCTTTTCCGTTTGACTTTTTTTGGACCGATGAAGATGTAACAGATCTGAGGTCACATATGATTGTAGGATAATATTAGTTTCATATGATGGTGGTTAATCCTTAAAAAATAAATGATGCGGAGAAGTGATAGTTTGTTACTCCATTTATAATCTTCAAAAATCTACTGAAATGTCACATTTAATATTTATTGATTCAATTATATGAAATTAACTGAAAAGATGAGAAGATTCTAAATCATTACGACTCTTTGTATCCAATGCTTATGTTGTATCAAATCATGTATTCATGTAACCACCAATAAGCTTGTTGAGCTTCTGCATTCATGGCCTTGTTGCTTTGTATCCTTTGAACTTAAGATTCTGGGAACTTTTCGTCTCCTGTAACAGCCAGACGACTTCATTGAATTTTACATATTTCAATACTCGATATTCAAACATATGGCTTTACACGGGTTGTACCGTACAAATTATTGTGCACAAACCCTCTTGCACATTAAATTAAGGGGTTCAACTTTTAGGTATAACGAGGCTACAAAAACCCGTGCGTTGCACCGATTGGTTAAGGGTTGAATATATACGTGTTTTTTACGTAATATTGTATGCAAGTAGTTACATGTAAGATATTGCAATTGATGTTATCATAAGTTTTGTATTTAAATTAGTTTATTTAATATTTTAATATGAATTATGTATATATTCGTTATTTTCCATATTTATTTGTCACATTTGTTATGTTTTTTGCTCTTATAAATTGCACGATTTTATGCGTTTATGGTTTGTGCAAAAGGCACGTGAAAACCTATTATTTTGTGAACTAAAAAAACTACCGATGGATTTTCCCTTTGAATACAATCAATATACCTCTCAAAATATACAAATGCCAAAAAAAAATAATAATAAAATAAATGGATAAATATATAATTTGCTTATATGGAAGACTTTGTGATACCCACTTGCCACACTTTCAAAAACTTCCATTCTGGATAATCTCAATAATTCAAGTAAACATTAACCCAACATATCACATCATAACAGTAAACTTTCTACAAATATTAAATATATTACATATGATAGACGGCAAGATGACACAGCCTTTTAATTACATTGAAAAACCATAATCCTTGAATGAAAATGTATTATAGCTTGAAACTTGATACAAAAAGTACTTTAGTTACTCTATAATCTACATCAGCTTGTTCATCCATCATCATCCTCACCTTGGACTCATCCTCTTAAACATGCATCATTCATTACCTTCAAAAATAAAACCAAAAAACAATCAAGATGCAAAAAATGCTTCAAACAATAAGTTAATACCAACATATAGTTTTATGTTTTAAGAATCAACTAAAACCTTTAAGATCTCATTAAGACTAAAGAATATGCAACATACTATATCATACTTTACGAAACTTGATCATAATATGACTCACTTAACATATCAAAGGCAGTTATTAGGTAATTAACGCAACATACATTTATACATGTAGACACCATTAACGATTTTACTTTTTTGCCAAAAAGAAAAGAACGACAAAAAAAGTTTGTTAAAGTAGTATGTGCACATGTCTCTGTCTTTCCAAAAACACGATATCATACGATATGATGTCATTCCTCGTAGATGTATGGCATTGTTCGGGTTAGACTGTAATGAAACACAAATTAGCATGAGAAACATACTCGTGTTTGTAATTGTAAACACTTTGTAAACACTAATTAATTAAAAAAAAATAAATGACCTGAAGTTTAGCTTTGCAATACAATCGAATAGCTTCAAGTTGATTATTATAGCATCTACATTCGAAGCTCCTCATAATCCAGAATTATTTGGACCCATGGCAATTTGCCACTACAGTTAGAATTGGATGACGAAATAGACTTTCGTAGTCCCACCATTTCAAAGTTGGCAAGGTGTATCAAATATATTTTGATGTTACTCCAAACGTAAGCCACAACTTGAAATATCTAAAGAAGTACACTATCCAAAAACACCGAAATTCTTATATTATGTGTATAAAAACACTAACTATGCATGACTTGAATACATAGAAGATCCATGCAAAATAACTACATAATACATGCATGCAGAAGTCGGCAATTAAGCCTACATAAACAATGTTTACATAAATGTACCTTTTCCAAACCCTGCTCTAAGTAAGGAACCAAAAGCATGTATATAGCCGGGAGTAAAACAATCATTAAAAACCACTCAGGAGCCATATATGTATCGTTTAACACATGGGGGACTCTCGTTCCAGACAATGCCTGTAACAACGAAAATAAAACAATCTATAAAGATGGTGCTATAAAACTTTAATAAGAAGCTTTATAAAAAGAATAATACTAATTACCATAATCAAATTGCTATACAGTAATATGTATAAGGTTATCACCATTAACTGCAAAAATCACATATATTGTTAGATGAGCAAATGTGTGATCTTAGAGTAGTAACCTCTATTTTCAAACGATGTCAAAAAGGTATGTACGTACCGATCGATTATACTTTGGGAAAGGATGCTTCAAGAATAATATATATGAACCCAAAAAATAGGATAAGACTATAGCAGGCCCATACATTCCAAGCCCAGGGAGGGGAAAAAAACGGGTATGATCTAAACTTAGGAGGTAAGACTACGTTACCCTAATATTTTGTCATTTGGAAACCTAACATATCTTACATCCGCCCCTTCTAACACCAATCTTAATTCAATCACTGGTTTCTATCTAAGATCTCAACCATTAACTTCTTTATTCCTTAAACAAATCGAAACTTAAACCCAAAGACTTGTTTTAGTTTTTATATGATTCACAAACCCAGAATTAACACAAATCCTTCTCCGGTTTAGTTTCAACCACACGCGTACCATAAACCTTCAAGAGATCGAAATAAGCATCTAAGAGTTTCAGCTTCAAGATCCTTGCATGGGTCTAAGGTAGGCGTTTGTTTTGTTATAAGCCCAATGTCTATGATGAAATAGACCTGAGATCTTGTATATTCGAGTCGTGTTTGTGTTTTGACTAAGATCTATGATGGGTTTTCTTGGTAACATTTTTTGTTTTATTTTCGGGATTGTTAATATTTTAGTTGTAAATTATTGATTGTTGGACGTGAGGTAATTGGTATAGTCTAGTGGTTTTGGTGGTTGTTGATAATGGCTATTTCTTCTATTCATCTTCCTCTTCTTTTCCGTTTGACTTTTTTTGGACCGATGAAGATGTAACAGATCTGAGGTCACATATGATTGTAGGTTGATATTAGTTTCATATGATGGTGGTGAATCGTTAAAAAATAAATGATGCGGTGATGTGATAGTTTGTTACTCCATTTATAATCTTCAAAAATCTACTGAAAGGTCACATTTAATATTTATTGATTCAATTATACGAAATCAACTGAAAAGATGAGAAGATTCTAAATCATTACGGCTCTTTGTATCCAATGCATATGTTGTACCAAATCATGTATTTATGTAACCACCAATAAGCTTGTTGAGCTTCTGCATTCATGGCCTTGTTGTTTTGTATCCTTTGAACTTAAGATTCTGGGAACTTTTCGTCTCATGTAACAGCCAGACGACTTTATTGAATTTTACATATTTCAATACTCGATATTCAAACATATGGCTTTACACGGGTTGTACCGTACAAATTATTGTGCACAAACCCTCTTGCACATTAAATTAAGGGGTTCAACTTTTAGGTATAACGAGGCTAGAAAAACCCGTGCGTTGCACCGATTGGTTAAGGGTTGAATATATACGTGTTTTTTACGTAATATTGTATGCAAGTAGTTACATGTAAGGTATTGCAGTTGATGTTATCATAAGTTTTGTATTTAAAGTAGTTTATTTAATATTTTAATATGAATTATGTATATATTCGTTATTTTTCATATTTATTTGTCACTTTTGTTATGTTTTTTGCTCTTATAAATTGCACGATGTAGGATCGTAATATTATTGTGTTATGATGATTCGGGTGGTCTTGGATGATGGAAATACATGTTAGACGTTTTAGAGAGAGAAAGTAGAGAGATGGTGTTCTTGGTAGAGAGTTGGTTCAATAAAAATGAAAGGTTAGATTCCAAGCCACACCCCTTCCAAGGATGGAAGGGGTATTTATAGTTACAAGACTACACGACCTCCTGACGGCCTGTGGATCAGGTATACAGTGGGTAAAAACCCGTCCTTCCTCCACGGTGTTGCTCTAAACTAATCTACGCTACAAACTAACTAATTAACTACTGAACAACGTAAATAACTACAAATCTACGAGCTACCTTATGCTAGATAATATTTGGGGTGACCGACTCTTCACAATGGAATTTCCAATTCCTAACAATCTCCCCCTAAGGGAGGTCACCCCATGTTTTACATTTTGAATCCTAGCATTCTATTAAATCATCAGTCTTGAGCTCGTAGACTTGAATTCTTCAACATCTGCATCTTTGTGCTTTTGTAGCGATTCTTTAAAGTCCACATTGAATTGTACTTTAAGTGGAGGCCTTTAACTGATCCACATCATTGATGATCTTCGAGCTTTTTTTGAGATCATCAGCCACAGCAAATCTCTATGGATCATCCATAGTTGTGTTGCCTTCATGTGATGTTGTGACTTTTGGACCGACATGCTCACACTTTTGAATCATGACATCTTTCCATCAGAGTAGCGGAAGCTTTACTGGTTCATGATATTTGCAGCAGCATAGCAGAAGCATAGTATAAAAATATCAGAGCCAGGATATGTAGATATGCACCAGTCATGATTTCTTTAATTAAGTGTGGATGCTGTGAGCATGCGGCTTTGGATTGACTCCTCAATTCTGATCAGCTGCAACCATCCAAATGTACCTGCAAACAACAGTTAGCAATAAAACACACGAAAGTGTCTTTGATCACTTTCTTTGAATTGAGGTACACGGCCCACGGTTCCCCGTTGATCAGTACAAGTACTGCCTGTGATCAGGTAGGATTCCTAAGAATCTCCTTGACAGGGTTTCGCAGCTGTTCTAGCCATTCTCAAACCGGAGCGTCTCAAAGAAGACAACACGGAGTGAGTGAACCAGCAAATTGAGATTTACTGATTGATAGAAAATTATTTGAAAACAATCGCGTATTGCTTAAGAGAAAGAGTTTTTCAATACAACGAAGGTTTAGAAGAAGAAATCAATTTTCAATCATAAATACCCTTTTAATTTGAAAACATAATACACAGTCGACGTGCTAGAGAAAAAGAGTTTTTGAGCACAATGACCGGTTTTTCAAAGGTATCTGTCAATCCTTTTCCTGGACCAAGGTTGATTCACGAGTGAATCGCCCCATCGTTTCTATCCAGTTGTCACAAGCTTGATCTTTAGAAAATATCTCACATGTCACCCACCAAGAGCTTGTTTGATGTTGGCTCTAGAAGGATTTCCATCTTGATTGTGAATATTTTTTACATATCACTCGGATGTTCTGGCAATACCCCAAGGATAATGCGTAGGACTCTCAATATATACTTATTTTCCACATTGTGTGAAACAGCAAGTCTTCATAAATTTTGTGTCCTAATGAGATATTGTGGATGATCTCTTGGCTCTAGACTCAATTAGTGCACATTTGGTTCCTATGCCGGAGACTAGGGAGAGGGTCTCCTTCTTCAATATCAACAATCTCTAAGAGAAAGTCGATAGATAATGTCGGTTCCCCGTGAGAATGAAACAAGCCCTTTTAAGAGGAACTTGAGTAGCTTGGGAAGTTTAGTACAGTACATCACTGGGTCCATGATGTCTTGTCTTCAATACCAGTGTTACCTTAGTAACCACCAGTAGCATATGAATTGAACCTGGTTTCTGCCCTAAGGTTGAATTATTGGAGGGCTATTTCTTTTCACACTTTTCACATTAATTTCTTTTTCATTCTTCAACCCCTTTAGTGCTTACCGAGACTTCATAACCAGAACCTTGTTGGGTTTATTCCAGTACTAGCTCTGTCTCAGTCCGCACTCTTCCCATTTCTCATTTTTCTCCTTTTTTCATCATACCTAAGGACTCTACACTATCTAGTGGATTGTCCTTGGGTAGATCCCTCCGGTTCTGGCGGATCGTGGGAACTAATACCTAACCTAACCATCCTTATAACACCATGCATAAAGTAAATTGGTCGGTCTTTTGGTATTGTTCTTTCCTTCTTGAAACCAATTGAAAAATTATTTGGAAAAATCAATCAAGGTACTTGTGATATAAAATCAAAACATTTTATACCTTAATAGTTTTGATCATTTAGAAAACCTCCCCCTCAACAGGTGCATATGATTTAGAAATTGTTTAGCACATGGAGGCAAGAGGACTTTGAAATATTTTCTTTGATCATAATTTTCATAGAAAAAGCCATTTGATTTTCTTGGTAAATTCTCCCCCTCAATATGTGCGTAGGATATTTGAAATCATTTTATCACATAGAGGAAAGAGTTCATTTGAAGTACATCCACAATCACAAATTCCATTAAGAAACCATTTAAAACTCAATCAAGGTACTTTATGTTAAAACATTAAAGCATTTGCACCTCGATAGTTTATTTTCTTTTTGAAATGCTCCCCCTCAATATGTGCTTCGAGATTCGAAATCGTTTAGCACATATGGGAGAGCAGCATGCACACATGAATCAAAACGATCACCTTTTATCAAATTTCATTAATAAATCACAAATTCTCCCCCGATCAAAAATATCAAACCCTTTGAGATTTTGGATCCCAAGTGATTTAATTAGGTTTAGAAAACATGGGAGAATATGTGGCCTGGTTTAAAAACTCGTCTTGTTTTAGGATAAATGCTCCCCCTCAACATGTGCATTATGTATATTGAAATCGTTTGGCACATGGAGGCAGGAGTGCCTTTGAAGGACTAAAACCAATTCCATTAAAACAGATTTGAGATTTAAATCACGATCTCTCCCCCGATCAAAAATTTCAAACCATTTGAGATTTGTGATCCCAATTGATTTAAATCTTTTAGAAAAATTTGGAGAAAGACGTGGCAAGATTTAATTTTGAAAAATGATGGATAAGGAACAGCTTTTCGACATTAAAGATTGTTAGTGTCAGGTATGATAGTTTTTAAGAGATCTTTAAGTAAAATAAAACAATTTCACAATCAAACAAGAACAGAAAAAATTTCATTTTGAAAGATCTTTGAGTTTAAAAGAAAATCATACCATGACATAACATAAAATCTTTAGATCACCACTTTGTTTCGTACAAACCGGACCTTTTATGAAGAAATATCGATTGAAAATATTTTATTTTAAATCACTCTCCCCCTCAATCGATGACCGTAGTCGATGATTGAGTGACTTAAGTTTTGATAAAGTAAAGTCCAGTGATTTTCAAAATTAAGTCCAATTTATTTTCAAAAACAATATTTTTCCATTTTTCAAAACAATATTATTTAAAAATTGTTTAAAAAATGGTATCATCACAATTATCCTGCACAAAGATACGTTAGGTGGTTGTGCTGCTTTTGCTGTTGTTGCTGGAGGGCTGGAAGAAAACCGTCTGTTGATGTAGTGAGACTTCTTACGTTGCATTTTTTCATGCCAAGTGAGGTCAAATTAAGCTCCGTTTCTTCATTTGATGATGAAGAAAAACCATCTGCTGATGCAGTGAGACCTCTTACGTTGCATTTTTTCATGCCAACTCTCCATAGAAGTCAAATTAAGCTCCGTTTCTTCATTTGTCAACCCAAGATATAGTTACCCTTTCCTTTCGGCATCCAATCAACTTCAATTGTGGGATCCGGATCGGGAGCATTCTTATAGACCATGATATCTGCATATGTTAGTGGACACAAACAAATATATGGTGGTCGACAACACCCAAACAGCAATCGACTAATAAAAGTCAATTCAACATATCAATCAGTTCATATAAAGCATGGGAATAATGTGTTTATCAAACTCTAATCGTCTAATCCTAACAATCATATCCTAGGCACCTAGTCCTTCAACGTAGGTTAACATGATTTTTAATTAAGCATATAGGATAATTAAGAAAGCCAGTTAGATGATGTAAATTTGAAAACATTCTCCTCCTCAATCAATTACTCATTTTATGAAAGGTTTAAGAGCGCTGAAGTCATTGATTGAGTTTTCAATTTTTTTCGAAAACTCTGAAACTGATTGATTTTCAAGCAACTCATTTACCACCACCTTTTGAAAACAACAAATATTTTTCTGAAGAATTTTAGACGGAAAAACATTTGTGTAGGAACAGCAGTCCTTCGACATACTTTCCTCAATTAGTTTTAGGATAAGTGCACAAAAATTTTGAAAATTTGTTTAGCGCAGCACTTTCCTTCCTTGAAGAACGGGTTGCTATCTGAAATAATAGCAAACCATAGTTTTAAGCACGGGTTACAGTCTGAAGTAACTGCAAGCCATATTTTTAGACATGTTTTGGAAAAGAATATTTACACCTCCTGCTCGAACTTCATCTATGGTCCCGTGCCATTATTGAATGACATTTCTAAGACCGCAGATGTTATCGATACCAGAAGACATGTCTTGAGAAAACATATTTTTGGTCATTTTCAAAGTTTTCTGATTTTTATGGGTTTTTTGTAGGTTTTAGATTTTTCTATTTTATTTTTGTTGGTTTTATATTTTTGTATTTGGTTTTTGAAAAATATTTACAAAGATAGAGTAGATGATATAGTTTAAGAGAATGATGATACGAGTACCGAGATAAGGATCTCGAGCAGCCCCGTTGTAGAAGATAGAAGTCATCATCCCTAAAACTTTCACCACCAAAGCTTCCGAGGCTCTTGCATTGCCGAAAGAAATTGAACCATCTGAAAGTAAGACTTTGGCAGCTTCCCCCCAAACCGAAAATCCTTTAGCTGAGCAGATTCAAAGCTTTCTTTCAAGCTTCTCTTAGCCAGGTGCACAAAGAAGCACACCATTATCATCAAACTTGCTGCTCCTTTTAAGAATAATCACCGTGATTCATCGTTCGAGGTTATATCATCCAATAGAAGAACAGCAACGTATCATCCCACACATAAATAACTTTTCTCAAATTTCATTCCACTAAAGTCTGACGCAATCCATTCCAAAAGGTGTCAAGAGACCACTTCCCCTGAGTAGTTGAATAGATGCAGCCCGTCTCTTAGAATATAGCTCAAGAGCCTGAATACACAAATAGAGTTCCAAAGAATAAATGATACAACCACCCAATGCACATTTATCTTTCCTGATGATTGTGTATGAAGCTCAAGAACCCGAAGTACCCGAATGTCCAAAGAGAGAATAACCGATAACATTGAAGAAGCAGGCCGAATCACTGATTATCTCTGCGGAGGACTATCTCTGCGGATGTCGACTCCTGAATAAGTGATTATATCTCTGAATCACTGATTAAGCCCTCAAGTGAAACAGCTGAGCATCCCCAATGTACACAATCTCTCTCCCTGATGATTGTGATAACATCAAAATCATCACACACTTGTGTACCTCTTTTATCTTCAGAAACTTTCTATTACATCACTTCCCCCACGTAGTTGGAATAATAACACTAAAAGCCTTGATGAGTAAAACCTTGAGATTCTCCGCGGTCATGACAATTGTCTTCCCGGGATATCTTCAATCACTTAGAAGAGTTAAGTTCATCAAGTTTACTCGCCATGAGTCAAACCTTGAGTTTCTCTGCGGTAATAACATTTCTCTTGCCAGGATATCTTCAATCACTTAGAAGAATTAACTTCATCAAGTTTACTCGCTTTGTGTTTAGATGTGTGTCTCCTTCCCCCTTGCTGGTTTTGATACTTCAGAATCAGCAACATATTGTAAGCCCGTATACTAGAAATCTTGTTGAGAAGATCATAATTAGCTCAGATGTATCTGTGAGAATCAACTTGCTGAAGAAACAGAATGAGCAAGTCTAATTGGGGATTAAATCTGGCTTTCCACTCTCCCCCAATTAGTGCTCTCCCCTAAATGCCAAGATTAAGAAGAAGTCTTTGGATAATCAAATGCAACTCGTCTTTAGTCTTCTAACATGCAGCAGAAAATGTAGAACCGACTGTAGACTCGACCTTCTTCAAGATTGTCCAGTTGGGGAATAGAAAGTCAAAATCTTCAACTCACCAAATGCATTCCCGTTAACTTTGAAATAGCAAATCCCCTTAACTAAAATCCCTCCCAATAAAACAAGAACAGAGAGATGTTCATCAAAGAAATCAGCCCAGCAACTAGAAGCACTTTGTCATTAAACTCATCAGTCCGTATGAAGATGTCAACCAACGGCTCTTAGAATAAAACTCCATGTGAAGATGACCCGATAAGAAGAAGCTCGGTTCTTACATGAGTTTGCAGCCGTTTGACCATTTATTCTCATAAATTAATCAACCATGCAGAATTATCACACTTCTTCTCCCTCTCAAGAATTGCATACGGAGTTGCCATTCTTGATTAAGCAAGTGAATATCTTCAGTAATGTAGTCTATTCTCACTTCTCCCCCGCAAAATTAGCACATGATGTCGCCATCGTCAATATAGTTGAGCAAGTGGAATAAGAAAACAATCAACAGTAGTCCGGTTCACTTGATGACTGAAGCATATGGAAAAAGCATGAAGCATGTTGATGAGAATGGTCATTAGTGAGAAGATTTCTCTTCTTCAGAAGAAAAAGCGCACTGACACGTACACTTTTCTTTTCTTTAGAGAACGAGGCATGAACTGTTGTGTTCATACGTCATAATCTCTCTCTTTTCATCATCTCTTGGCAAAACATGTAAACACCCCATTATCATTTAGTAGGCTCTTTGTCGTGACAGCTGATGGAGAAAACCCAATATGATGAATTTGACCCTGAAGTAAACTAACCCGAACTCGTGACTTAAACTTGCACATATGTAACAAAGAGCGGTGTCGAGACTTCATCCTCCATTGAATCTCTAAGTACTCTATACTCTTCATCCAACCAACCATCAAGTATAAGACGTACATCACCTCTTGAAAATCCACAATTGAAAGTGACAATGAGCACTACAACGTAACTCCTTAAAGTGATAGTTATTTTGTGGTGGTAAGAGCCCAATTCCCCCAAGTGGTAAAAGAAAAGGTAAAAGACACCCAACAATAACTAGATTTCCAAGTCTTCGTTTTTGAAAATAAGCTTGAACAAGGATCATGAAGAATCTTCATCCAACCATCCCCGATACTTTCAGATACTAAGTACACCCGCCCGTGATATTTCACTTCAACCTCAAATAAATAATAGTGAATTAACTCCGTTGTCACATCTTGTTAAAAGCTCAAATCTAGCCTCCTTTGATCTTAAAAGTAAACTTTGATAATGGTTTCATCCCGACCATGGTTAAAAGTACATAACCCCGTAAAACCATGTAATAACCATGTTAGGAATTAGAAATTCCATGAGTAAAGAGTCGGTCACCCCAAATGTTATCTAGCATAAGTTAGCTCGTAGACATATCGTTTGTTACGTTATTAAGTAGTTAATTAGTTAGTTTGTAGTGTAGTTTAGTTTAGTGTATCACCGTGGAGGAAGGACGGGTCTTTACCCACTGTATACCTGATCCACAGGCCGTCAGGAGGTCGTTTAGTTTGTAACCTATAAATACCCTCTACCTTCCAAGGTAGAGGGTTGGAAGTTCTAATCTAACCTTTTATACTTTTGTTTATCTCTCTAGAATTCCCTCTCTACTCTCTTCATCTCTCTAACAATGGCATTCATATACTATCATCATCCTAGACCACCCAAATCATCTAAAAAACATAATATTCACGATCCTACAATTGGTACCAGAGCCAAGGTTGTGTTTTTTTGATGATTCACATGGTTTCTTAATGCGGTTTGTACGGTTCGATTCATAATGTTGTGTTAATAATTTTTGATGATGGTCTTGTTGGTCGAATATGTCTTTATGATACGCTATATTGTTGGTTTTAAGTTTTCATTTGGTCAATCATCCTTGGTCACGTTTTTAATGGTCTGCTGCTGCTATTTTTCATATATGCGAGTTGTGCTATTATCCTTGGTCACGCTTTTGATGGTCTGCTGCTGCTAGTTTTCATAAATGCTAGTTGTGATTGGTGACATTTTTCATATAAGCGAGTTGTGTACTACCTCATTTTTGAATGAGAGTTGCCATCGTGTCCAGAATTATTGAATATGCTATGCGAGTTATTAAACATTTTTTAATGTTGAGCGAGTTGTGGTATTCTTGGATGCGAGTTGCAGCCTGCAAATCAGTCCGGATTCAATGTATCAACTGCGAGTTGCTATGGTCCATATGCGAGCTATTTAACTTGTCCAAATTCACTGTACTGGTATGCGAGTTAAGTTATGGCAGTTAAAAAGCGAATTGTTGAACTCGTCTTTAAAGCGACTTGTCAAACCCTTTAAATGCGACTTGGGTATAGCTAGTTGATAAGATGTGAGTTGAGAAACAGATATGGTTCATATGCTACTTGTGTATACAGTTAAGATGCGAGTTGTGTTTATGATGCATGTTGACTTTTGAATCAATGCGAGTTGGTAATGCAAGTTAATCAAAGCGAGTTGGTAATGGATGCGAGTTGCTAAGTTTTGAAGCAATTATGTCAAGGTTTATATGCGTGTTGACTCAAAGTAAAGCGACTTGACTGAAATGAAGATGAAGATGAAGAAGAGTACAACCATGACCAAAACCATTATAACATAACAAGAATTAACATACTCAGAATCACTTCACAACATCATGTGCTCCTATCTCAACCACAAATGATTTACCTATACATTTCAGTCTTCAATCATATAAAAACAACACCATACAGTAACGAATATTCGAATTCATCTCATCACATATATTCATCGTGACTCAATGAAGTAAAAGATTATTTCAAGAGATCTCAGCTTCTTCATTTCTTTCGTTATAATCAATAATACATCAACCTAAATGGTCAAAATAGTAGAAAGAAACAAGATTCATCATTAATCTCTTTGAAGTATATCCTTTTCTCTATTATCCGAAAAGTAAAGATGAGAAAGTAACAATAGTGTTAATTCTAAATCTCATATTCGTTATTTGGTGAATTAAACTAATCGAATCAATTGTAAAAATCTCAATGTCCAAATGATTATAAGAGGATTTCAGAATCGTTCTACTATATAAATCAATTTAAGATCTACTTTTGTTGAACGAACATCTTCACAAATCCAACTTAAACACTATTCAAAGTATAGGAATGAGTGTAACAATTATGTTAACTCATTTCCTTGGCTCGTTTGTGTCTCAATATCTAAAAAGGAACAAGTTTAAGTCTACCTTGATTCGTTGAGTCTGATCCATGATAGTCACATAACACCCTCGTTGCCATCCCTGTGGCGAGGTCGCGTTGAGAATATGATGATTGAACTGCTACTGGTTGATGATTGTCAATATTGTAATAAGCTTTAAAACTTTGTATCGATGAAGTCAGATTTCTGGTAGTTTTTATGAAGAGGGTGTGTTGGAGATGGGGGCGGAGAATATTGTAATTAGGGTCTGGTGTATTACAGATTTTTAGGGTTATGTGTGAAGATAAGGGGTGTTAAATACCCGTAGCATTAGGGTATGAGTATATTTGGACTTATGCCAATGGGTGGGCCGAATATTGGACCTAATTTTTATCTCCCCAACTTGGACTGAATGGGCCTTTTTGATTATATGGGCTGAAATCCAACGTGATGTGCAAATATTGGTCTGCGACTTACTTTGAGGTCCTACACTTAGTGATACGGATTTTATTGATAAATTGGTATTTTGTGATTAATTTTGCTATAATTTTTGCATCCGGTTTTCAATGGAGCTTCAATAATCCGAAAGTGATTATTATTTTGGGTATGTTATTTTGGACTGGGTGTTATTATCATTGTCAAGGAGATGCGAGTTGAAATTTGATGATGATGATGTGATGATGAGATTCGTTGTGGAATGCGGTTTAATACTTTGGTTTATACATTTTCACGGAAACATCGCGGCTTGAATTGTTTATTGAAAAAAGTCGACTATGGGGTTGTTTGGACGGTATTTCTTATTTGGATTTGAAGTAAGGTTTTCCGGGCATGTTTACTTATTTTTCATCTTCTTTCTTTCTACCCTTCCGCGAAGATGACTTGTTTGGGCGTTTCTTTTAGTGTGATAAATACTTGACTATTTAGTTACGGTTGTAATTCTTTCTCGACCCACAACATAGCTATCACTTCGGTGTTTCACGCAGTTGAGGATACGTCAAGAGGTTTTGTACATTGGGTACACCGTTTCTTTCTCACAAGGATTAGTACAAGTTTAAGTAACAAATCTGGGGAATTTTACTTCATGATCAAGTTTGGTATATCGGGTTTACTTCACCATATGGTCACAGCAATAGCCGACAGAATATGTGGAAGATAGGCTTACCAAAGTGTTTAATGGTTGATGTTAATGTTGATGTTGGATAATGAACCGTTGATGAACCACTGCATGTTCCCTTAAAACATATATTCACCGAAACCAAAGTTGTCATAACACATTCAACCTGACATTGTTTATGGTTTAGTCTTGATTTTGTAAAATCCCGCGAAAGAAACTATTTTTCGGTTTAAACCAGAGAGTTGTAAAATCCCGTAATGATGGAACCATCCTGGAGAAAAGGAAAGTGTATTTCGAGATCTTGTCTGATGCTGGTGCTAGGATTTCTGCTTCGAAGAAGGGATAAAAGGGTGTACTTCATGAATTGGATGTGTGATATTCGTCATGGCAGCTTGGTTATTACTTGGTTTTACGGGGTTCTGTGCTTTTAACCATGGTCGGGATGAAACCATTATCAGAGTTCACTTAAAACGTTAAAGGAGGCTAGAGTTGAGCTTTTAACCTGAAGATGTGACAACGGGGTGAATTCACTATTATTTATTTGAGGTTGAAGTGAAATATCACGGGCGAGTGTACTTAGTATCTGAAGGTATCGGGGATGGATGGATGAAGATTCCTCAAGATCCTTGTTCGAGCTTTTTATCAAAAACGAAGACTTGGAAATCTAGTTATTTTTGGGAGTCTTTTTTCTTTTACCACGAGGGGAAATTGGGCTCTTTTTGCCACAAAAATAACTATCACTTTAAGGAGTTACGTTGTAGTGCTCAGTGTCACATTTAATTGTGGATTTTCAAGAGGTGATGTACGTCTTATACTTGATGGTTGGTTGGTTGAAGAGTATAGAGTACATAGAGAGTACTTAGAGATGCTAATGGAAATCGGCACCGCTCTTTGTTACATATGTACAAGTTTAAGTCACGAGTTCGGGGTAGTTTACTTCAGGGTCAAATTCATCATATTGGGTTTTCTCCATCAGCTGTCACTACAAAGAGCCTACTGAATGATAATGGTGATAATTACATGTTTTGCCAAGAGATGATGAAAAGAGAGAGATTATGACGTCTGTTCACATCAGTTCAGGCCTCGTACTTCAACATAATGACGTATGAACACATCAGTTCCTGCCTCGTACTCTAAAGAAAAGAAAAGTGTACGTTTCAGTGCGCTTTATCTTCTGAAGAAGAGAAATCATCATATTATGACCATTCTCATCAACATGCTTCATGCTTTTTCCATGCGCTTCAGTCATAAAGTGAATCGGGCTACTGTTGATTGTTTTCTTATTCCATTTGCTCAACTATAATGACGATGGCGACATCATGTGCTAATTTTGTGGGGGAGAAGTGTGAATAGAATACATTATGAAGATAATCACTTGTTTAATCAAGAATGGCATCTCCGTATGCAATTCTTGAGGGGGAGAAGAAGTGTGATAATTCTGCATGGTTGATTTACATATGAGAATATATGGTCATGCGGCTCCTAACTCATGTAAGAACCGAGCTTCTTCTTATCGGGTCATCTTTACATGGAGTTTCTTCTAAGAGCCGTTGGTTGACATCTTCTCATGGACAAAGTACTTCCGATTAATGCTTCACGTATACTTCGACGTGATGATTCCGGACAACCTTCTGTTCTTGTTTGATGTGATTGTTTGTTTGGTGTTACCATTTCAATTGTTCGATGCGGCATGATTGCTGATTTCCTTGATGAACATCTTTCTGTTCTTGTTTGATTGGGAGGGATTTTAGTTAAGGGGATTTGCAAGATGTAAGTTAATTGGGATGCTTTTTGGTGTGAGTTGAAGATGTTAACTATCTATTCCCCAACTGAACAATCTTGAAGAAGGTCGAGTCTACAGTCGGTTCTACATTCTCTGCTACATGTTAGAAGACTTAAGACGAGTTGCATTTGAGTATTTAAAGACTTCTTCTTAATTCATGCATTCATCATAAAGATTGTCGGTTTAGGGGAGAGCACTAATTGGGGGAGGGTGAAATGTCTGATTTAATCCCCAATTAGACTTGCTCACACTGTACTTCAGCAAGTTGATTCTCACAAAGACTTCAAGCATTCTTCTCAAAAGATTTCTAGTATTTGGGCTTATAATATGTTGCTGATTCTGAAGTGTCAAAACCAGCAAGGGGAAGGAGACATGTATCTAAACGCGAGTAAACTTGATGAACTTAATACTTCTAAGTAATTGAAGATATCCCGGGAAGACAAATGTTATTACCGCAGAGAAACTCAAGGTTTGACTCATGGCGAGTAAACTTGATGAACTTAATTCTTCTAAGTGATTGAAGATATCCCGGGAAAACATATGTCATGACCGCAGAGAAACTCAAGGTTTACTCATCAAGGCGTTTAGTGTTCTTATTCCAACTACGTGGGGGAAGAGATGTAAGAGTTAGATTATGATGATAAAAGGAGGTACACAAGTGTGTGATGATTTCGATGTTATCGCAATCATCAGGAGAGAGAGGATTGTGTACATTGGGGACGCTCAGCTGTTTCATTTGAGTGCTTAATCAGTGATTCAGAGATATAATCACTTATTCCGGAGTTGAAATCCGCAGAGATAGTCCTCCGCAGAGATAATCAGTGATTCGGCCTGCTTCTTCAATGTTATCGGTTATTCTCTCTTTGGGCATTCGGGTACTTCGGGTTCTTGAGCTTCATACACTTTCTTCAGGGGGAGAGAAAAGTATACATCGGGGTAATTCTTTGGCTATTGGACTTAATCTGCTACTTCGATGGTATAAGTTTCTTTGTCGTTGGGTAAATGTGTATTCGGGTTCGTGAACTCTAGTCTAAGAGATTGACTGCATCAATTCAACTATTTGGGGGAAGTGGTTTATTGAAACCTTTTGGAATGGATTGCTTTAGACTTCAGTGGTTATGAAATTTGAGAAGATTATTTATGAGTGGGATGATACGTTGTTGTTCTTGTTGATGATATAACCCCGAACGAAGAATCTCGATTTTTGTTCTTAAAAAGGAGCAGCAGAATTTATGATAATGGTGTGCTTCTCTGTGCACCTGGCTAAGGCAAGCTTGAAATAGAGCTTCGAATATGCTCAGCTAAAGTATTTTCGGTTTGGGGGGAAGCTGCCAAAGTCTCACTTTCAGATGGTTCAATTTCTTTCTTCAATGTAAGAGCCTCGGAAGCTTTGGTGGTGAAAGTTTTAGGAATGATGACTTCTATCTTCTACAACGGGGCTGCTCGATATCCTTATCTCGGTACTCGTATCATCATCTTCTTAAACTATATCATCTACTCTATCTTTGTATATATTTTTCGAAAAATAAAATACAAAAATATAAAACCATCAAAATCAAAATAGAAAAATATAAAACCTACAAAAACCCATAAAAATCAGAAAATTTGAAAAATAACAAAAATATTGTTTTCTCATGACATGTCTTCTGGTATCGATAACATCTGCGGTCTTAGAAATGTCATTCAATAATGGCACGGGACCATAGATGAAGTTCGAGCAGGAGGTGTAAATATTCTTTTCAAAACATGTCTCAAAATATGGCTTGCTATTATTTCTGATAGCAACTCGTTCTTCAAAGAAAGGAAAGTGCTGCGCTAAACCAATTTTTTCAAATATTTCGTGCACTTATCCTAAAACAAAACAAGGAAAGCATGTCGTCAAAAAGACTGCTGTTCCTACACAAATGTTTTTCCGTCTATAATTCTTCAGAAAAATATTTGTTGTATTTCAAAATGGTGGAAAATGAGTTGCTTGAAAAATCAATCAGAATCAGAGTTTTCGTATTAATTTGCAAACTCAATCAATGACTTCTGCGCTTTTAAAATTTTTCAAAAAATGAGTCATTGATTGAGGGGGAGAATGTTTTCAAATTTACATCATCTTACGGACTTTCTTAATCATCCTACGTGCTTATCTGTAAAATATAATTGCCTATGTTAAAGGACTAGGTTTCTAGGATGTGATTTTTAGGATTAGATGATTATAGTTTGATGAACACATTATTCACATACCTTATATGATCTGATTAATATGTTGAATTGATTGTTATTAGTCGATTGCTGTTTGAGTGATGTCGACCACCATATATCTGTTTGTGTTCACTAACGTATGCAGGTATTTTGGTATAAGAATGTTCCCGATCCGGATCCCACATAATATGATGATTGGATGCCGAAAGGAAAGGGTAACTATATCTTGGGTTGAAAAATGAAGAAACGGAGCTTAATTTGACTTCAATGGAGAGTTGGCATGAAATGTAACGTAAGAGGTCTCACTGCATCAGCAGATGGTTTTCTTTAGCAAGTGAAGAAACGAAGCTTAATTTGACCTCAGTTGGCATTAAAATGCAACGTAAGAAGTCTCACTGCATCTGCAAATGTTTTTTCTTCCAAGCCCTACAGCAACAACATCAACAGAAGCTTCTCAACCACCTAACATATCTTTCTGCAGGATACCATTTTTAAACAATTTTGAAAAATTTGAATAAGTTGTTTTGAAAATGGAAAATATTTGTTTTGAAAATAAATTGGACTTAATTTTGAAAATCACCGGACTTCATTTTATCAAAACTTAAGTCACTCAATCATCGACTACGGTCATCGATTGAGGGGGAGAGTGATTTAAAATAAATTATTTTCATACAATATTTCTTCATAAAAGTCCGTTTTGTACAATAAAAAGTGGTGATCTAAAGATTTAATGTTATGTCATGGTATGATTTTCTTTAAAACTCAAAGATCTTGCAAAATAAAAAAATTTCTGTTCTTGTTTGATTGTGAAATTGTTTTATTTTACTTAAAGATCTCTTAAAACAATCATACCTGACACTAACAATCTTTAATGTCTTAAAATGGTCCTTATCTGTCATTTTTCAAAATCAAATCTTGCCACGTCTTTCCCCAAAATTTTCTAAATGATTTAAATCAATCGGGATCCAAAATCTCAATTGGTTTGAAATTTTTGATCGGGGGAGAGATAGTGATTTAAATCTCTTATCTGTTTAAATGGAATTGGTTTTAGTCCTTTAAAGGCACTCCTGCCTCCATGTGACAAACGATTTCAAATACACGATGCACATGTTGAGGAGGAGGATTTATCCAAAAACATGATGAGTATTTAAACCTGGCCACATATTCTCCAATGTTTTATAAACCTTATTAAATCACTTGGGATCCAAAATCTCAAAGGGTTTGATATTTTTGATCGGAGGAGAATTTGTGATTTAATAATGAAATTTGATAAAAAGTGATCATTTTGATTCAATTGTGCAGGCTGCTCTCTCATATGTGCTAAACGCTTTCGAATCTCGAAGCACATATTGAGGGGGAGCGAATGGTTTCTTAAATGGATTTTGTGTTCGTGGATGTGCTTCAAAATAACTCTTGCCTCTATGTGTTAAAATGATTTCTCTTATCCTATGCACAAATTGAGGGGGAGAATTTACCAAGAAAATCAAATGGCTTTTTCTATGAAAATAGTGATCAAAGAAAATATTTCAAAGTCCTCTTGCCTCCATGTGCTAAACATTTTCTAAATCATATGCACATGCTGAGGGGGATGTTTTCTAAATGATCAAAACTATTAAGGTACAAAATGCTTTGATCTCGTATCACTAGTACCTTGATTGTTTTTCCAAATGATTTTTCAATTGGTTTCAAGGAAGAATGAACTGTACCAAAAGGCCGACCATTTTACTTTATGCATGGAGTTATAAGGATGGTGAGGTTAGGTATTAGTTCCCACGATCCGCCAGAACCGGAGGGATCTACCCAGGGACAATCCACTAGATAGTGTAGAGTCCGTAGGTATGATGAAAAAAGGAGAAAAATGAGGATATGGGAAGAGTGCGGACTAAGACAGAGCTAGTACTGGAATAAACCAAACAAGGTTCTAGTAATGAAGTCTCGGTAAGCACTGAAGGGGTTGAAGAATGAAAAAGAAATGAAATGACAAAAGGGTGAAAAGAAATACCCCTCCAATAATTCAACCTTAGGGCAGACACCGGGTTCAATACATATGCTACTGGTGGTTACTAAGGTAACACTGGTATTGAAGACAAGACGTCATGGACCCAGTGACGCACTGCACTAACCTTCCCAAGCTACTCAAGTTCCTCTTAAAAGGGCTTGTTTCATTCTCACGGGGAACCGACATTATCTATCGACTTTCTCTTAGAGATTGTTGATATTGAAGAAGGAGACCCTCTCCCTAGTCTCCGGCATAGGAACCAAATGTGCACGATTGAGTCTAGAGCCAAGAGATCATCCACAATATCTCATTAGAACACAAAATTAATGAAGACTTGCTATTTCACACAATGTGGAAAGTAAGAATATATTAAGAGTCCTACGCATTATCCTTGTGGTATTGCCAAAACATCCGAGTGATATGAAAATATTCACAATGAAGATGGAAATCCTTCTAGAGCCAACATCAAACAAGCTCTTGGTGGGTGACATGTGAGATCTTCTCGTAAGATCAAGCTTGTGACAACTGGATAGAAACGATGGGGAGATTCAATCTTGAATCAACCTTGGTCCAGGAATGAATTGACGAATACTTTTGGAAAAACCGTTCGATGTGCAAACCTTCTTTTCTCTAGCACGTCGAGTGTGTATTCATGTTTTCAAACACAAAAAGTATCTCTGATTGAAAAAAAATACTTTTGGAAAAACCGTTCGATGTGCGAAACTCTTCTTTTATCTAGAACATCGAATGTGTACTCTTTCATATATATAAAAAGTATTTATGATTGAAAATTGATCTTTCTCATAAAACCTTCGTTGTATTGCAAAACCCTTTCTTCTAAGCAATACGCGATTGTTTTCAAATCAATCTTTCATCAATCAGTGAATCTCAATTCGCTGGTTCACTCACATAACCTGGTTCTGATATTTTTATACTATGCTTCTGCTACGCTGCTGCAAATATCATGAACCAGTAAAGCTTCCGCTACTCTGATGGAAAGATGTCATGATCCAAAAGGTGTGAGCATGTCGGTCCAAAAGTCACAACTTCACATGATGGCAACACAATAAAGGGTGATCCAGAGATTTACTGTGGCTGATGATCTCAATGAAAGCTCGAAGATCATCAAAGATGTGGATCAGTTAAAGGCCTCCACTTAAAGTACAAATCAATGCGGACTTTGAAGAATCACTACTAAAGCACAAAGATTGCGGAATTGAAGAATTGAAGTCTACGAGCTCAAGAACAAAGTCAAGAATAGAATGCTAGGATTCAAAATGTAAATCATGGGGTGACCTCCCTTAGGGGGAGATTGTTAGGAATTAGAAATTCCATGAGTAAAGAGTCGGTCACCCCAAATGTTATCTAGCATAAGTTAGCTCGTACACATATCGTTTGTTACGTTATTAAGTAGTTAATTAGTTAGTTTGTAGCGTAGTTTAGTTTAGTGTATCACCGTGGAAGAAGGACGGGTCTTTACCCACTGTATACCTGATCCACAGGCCGTCAGGAGGTCGTTTAGTTTGTAACCTATAAATACCCTCTACCTTCCAAGGTAGAGGGTTGGAAGTTCTAATCTAACCTTTTACACTTTTGTTTATCTCTCTAGAATTCCCTCTCTACTCTCTTCATCTCTCTAACAATGGCATTCATATACTATCATCATCCTAGACCACCCGAATCATCTAAACAACATAATATTCACGATCCTACAAACCAAACTGCCATGACGAATAATCAAACGCACATCCAATTCATGAAGTACACCCTTTTATCCCTCCTTCGAAGTAGAAACCGTAGCACCAACATCAGAAAAGAACCCGAAATACACATTCCTAACTCCAGGATGGTTCCATCAATACGGGATTTTACAACTCTATGGATTAAATCGAGAAACAGTTTCTTTCGCGGGATTTTACAAGAACCAAGAATAAACCGTAGTGTAGATCCGGAAATGCACCTTACAATTATCAGGATGTTTCCATTGTTACGGGATTTTACAAGTCTATAATTTAAACCGAGAAATAGGTTCTTTCACGGGATTTTACAAAATCAAGACAAAACCGTAAACAATGTCAGCTTGAATATGTTATGACAACTTTGGTTTTGGTGAATATCTGTTTTAGGGGAACACGCAGCGGTTCATCAGCGGATCATTATCCAACATCAACAATAACATCAACCATCCAATAGACACTTTGGTAAACACATCATTCACGCATTATGTCGGCTATTGCAGTGACAACATGGTGAAGTAAACCCGATATGTCAAACTTGATCATGAAGTAAAATTCCCTAGATTTGTTACTTAAACTTGTACTAATCCTTGTGAAGAAGAAACGGTGTACCCAATGTACAAATCCTCTTGACATACCCTCAACTGCGTGAGACACGGAAGTGATAGTTACGTTGTGGGTTAAGTGAGAAAGAATCACAAAAGTAACTAAATAGCCAAGTCTTTATCACAGTCTATAAATGCCCAAACAAGTCATCTTCGCGGAAGGGTAGAAAGAAAGAAGATGAAATAGGTAAACGCGCCCGGAAAACCTCACTTCAAATTCAAATACGAAATACCGAACAACCAACCCCATAGTCAATTTAGTTCAATCATCAATTCGAGCCGTGACATAATATTTTCCGTGAAAATGCATAGACCAAAGTATCGAATCTCATAACACAACGGATCTCAACAGCTCACCAAAACACATCATCAAATCACATTTTCACAAATCTCGTCATCAAAACGCATCACATAAAATCCAAATCACATAAAAATGACCCAGTTTTGAGAAGCTCGTCAGTCCATTATCCAAATCATTTCAGCTCAATTCACACACCCAAGTCCGGTCCAATTAATTTTAAGCCCAAGTAGAATAAAAACACAAGAGACCCATTTCACAAATAGTTATGCCCAATCAATACCTCAATATCCATCTTCCAATAATAAACACATAATATACCATGTCATAAGATCAAGTCCAGGTATATTTTCACAATTCTTAATCAAGCCTGGCCCAAGTGCACGAGACTTCGTCCAATCCCTTTCAAATATTAGTCATACTAATGGTTCATTTGACAGCCCAAGAAGTCAAGCTAACCGATCCAAATCTAAATCCCGCATCCCATGATGATAATCTATTAGCTCAACATCATAATACCACATTTGGTTCGACCAAAATAATCCATAAATCTGATTTGACCACATATATCCCGAAATACTCTAATTCAATGACCAACCTAATATTGTAAGATTGAGAATGTGAAATATTATTCAGGAGTTTAAAATGTTCAGTTTAGCAGCCCAACTTAAAAAAAAACGTGCAAGTCTCATACACATATCACTTCCAATGCCCATATCTAACGATCCAACAAGCCTAACATAAGTTAGTTTCACATGATTCATTAATCATTAACCCATGTAGGCCCATGATGTAACTCACGGCCCATGAAGAAGAGACGCTTACCTGATCCAATATACCTCACAACCCTAATAAGTCGGGTATAAAACGCCACTTATGATCACACTTAACCCTAATCTTCCATCACACACGCAGTCATCCAAAACTCTTAAAAAAACGCTTCACTTAAACAAACCCTAATTATACTCTCACAAAAATCTGTCCGCCTCTCTTATGTAGATATCTCACATCACATACCAAAAACACACAGATCAGTCATAACCAAACCCTAATACAAAACTCAAAAATAATCTGCCTCATTAACAGGTTGACCTTGCCACAGGGATGGCACGAAGGTCCTTGTATCGCCACAGGGATGGTTTTTTAGAGAGTTTTTATGAGACGGCTTAATGGTAGGTTATAACCCTTCTTTTGTTTTCTTTTTGTTAACATGTTTTGAGTTAAAAAATGAACCAAGATAAAGTATTAACAACTTTGTTAACTACTTGTCTTTGAGTCTTTGAATAAAGACTGAGGCAAGGCTTCAAACAAATTTTTGATCGGTGATGATTTACTATTTTCGTGCATAAGGCCTTGGTCTTGATGTTACTTACGAGTACCACGAAAGTAGTTGGCTGAGATCTAAATGAATTAGTCCTTTTGAAGAGTAATCTGTGATGAACACATCGTGTTGAGGGCCTTATTCCATGGTCTTGATAAATATGTCACCAAAAACGAATGATTTCTGAGATAAATCGACTTTGTTTTCCTTTTCTCATGTATACGATCAGTGATGTATCATTCCTTTTTGTTTAAACGACCTAGAGTCTTGATATGCAAAATAGTTAAACGAAAGGAGTTAAACTGAGATCAGATTGTTGTTGTACATGTAGATGTATATGAGACTGAGATAATGTTAGATGCAGGTTGTTGTTGTAGCAATAGATTGTTGAAGTTTGTGTTTGTGTAGGTTAAGATTCAATATTATCATGATGAAATTGTATTCTTGACTGTGAATTAGAAACTTGAGTCTTGTTTGAGTCTTGTTGGTTTTGAGGCTTTCATTTGGTGTTTGGTTTTAATGGTCTAGTCCTTTGTCATCATTCTTCTTCATTTCTGTCACAAAGTCAAGTAGCTACCATTAACTGTCAAGTCGCTACCCATACCTGTCAAGTTGCTACATAATTGTTAAGTCGCTGCATCACAACTCGCTTCCTTGTTAAATAACAAGTCGCTAGGTCAAGTCTCTACATTTTTTCTTGATACAAGTCGCTAATAACTTTTGACTCAACTCGCTATTGACTTTATGACCATACAATGAATCTGGACATTAATGATGACAAGTCTCTAGGAAGAACTTGACCAAGTCTCTACGAAGAACATCATAACACCAGCAGCAAACTATTAATAACCCAGAAAAAGTGACAGATAAAGCTCAATATTTACCAGGTTTGACAACAAATATAGACCAAAATAACCACTTTGACTTCACGGAAATTTTATAATTTGACCACAAGTTGCTTATCAAGAAAAATACCACAAGTCGCTAGTAAGAATCATGTTAAAAACAGTTTCAACATAAAACTTTAACCTAAGCAGCTTAAACCAGACCACCAAAGTTATACCAGATTCATGACAAAAATAGCTTTATAACATCCTTAAAACCAGTCAACAGAATCAGAACCACAACAAAAACACGCATCAACCCACGAATCAAAACACATCAAAATAGCCAACCCATCCAATACCGTATAAACCACATATAACAAACCATATAAAACCATACGAATCACCAAAAAAACAATACAACCTGGCTCTTGTACCATTTGTAGGATCGTAATATTATTGTGTTATGATGATTCGGGTGGTCTTGGATGATGGAAATACATGTTAGACGTTTTAGAGAGAGAAAGTAGAGAGATGGTGTTCTTGGTAGAGAGTTGGTTCAATAAAAATGAAAGGTTAGATTCCAAGCCACACCCCTTCCAAGGATGGAAGGGGTATTTATAGTTACAAGACTACACGACCTCCTGACGGCCTGTGGATCAGGTATACAGTGGGTAAAGACCCGTCCTTCCTCCACGGTGTTGCTCTAAACTAATCTACGCTACAAACCAACTAATTAACTACTGAACAACGTAAATAACTACAAATCTACGAGCTACCTTATGCTAGATAATATTTGGGGTGACCGACTCTTCACAATGGAATTTCCAATTCCTAACACACGATTTTATGCGTTTATGGTTTGTGCAATAGGCACGTGAAAACCTATTATTTTGTGAACTAAAAAAACTACCGATGGATTTTCCCTTTGAATACAACCAATAAACCTCTCAAAATATACAAATGCCAAAAAAAAATAATAAAATAAATGAATAAATATATAATTTGCTTATATTGAAGACTTTGTGATACCCACTTACCACACTTTCAAAAACTTCCATTCTGGAGAATCTCAAAAATTCAAGTAAACATTAACCCAACATATCACATCATAACAGTAAACTTTCTACAAAAATTAAATATAGTACATATGATAGACGGCAAGAAGACACAGCCTTTTAATTACATTGAAAAACCATAATCCTTGAATGAAAATGTATTATAGCTTGAAACTTGATACAAAAAGTACTTTAGTTACTCTATAATCTACATCAGCTTGTTCATCCATCATCATCCTCACCTTGGACTCATCCTCTTAAACATGCATCATTCATCACCTTCAAAAATAAAACCAAAAAACAATCAAGATGCAAAAAATGCTTCAAACAATAAGTTAATACCAACATATATTTTTATGTTTTAAGAATCAACTAAAACCTTTAAGATCTCATTAAGACTAAAGAATATGCAACATACTATATCATACTTTACGAAACTTGATCATAATATGATTCACTTAACATATCAAAGACAGTTATTAGACAATTAACGCAAGATACATTTATACATGTAGACACCATTAACGATTTTACTTTTTTGCCAAAAAGAAAAGAATGACAAAAAAAAGTATGTTAAAGTAGTATGTGCACGTGTCTCTGTCTTTCCAAAAACACGATATCATACGATATGATGTCATTCCTCGTAGATGTATGGCATTGTTCAGGTTAGACTGTAATGAAACACAAATTAGCATGAGAAACATACTCGTGTTTGTAATTGTAAACACTTTGTAAGCACTAATTAATTAAAAAAAATAAATGACCTGAAGTTTAGCTTTGCAATACAATCGAATAGCTTCAAGTTGATTATTATAGCATCTACATTCGAAGCTCCTCATAATCCACAATTATTTGGAGGCCATGGCAATTTGCCACTATAGTTATAATTGGATGACGAAATAGACTTTCGTAGTCCCACCATTTCAAAGTTGGCAAGGTGTATCAAATATATTTTGATGTTACTCCAAACGTAAGCCACAACTTGAAATATCTAATGAAGTACACTATCCAAAAACACCGAAATTCTTATATTATGTGTATAAAAACACTAACTATGCATGACTTGAATACATAAAAGATCCATTCAAAATAACTACATAATACATGCATGCAGAAGTCGACAATTAAGCCTACATAAACAATGTTTACATAAATGTACCTTTTCCAAACCCTGCTCTAAGTAAGGAACCAAAAGCATGTATATAGCCGGGAGTAAAACAATCATTAAAAACCACTCAGGAGCCATATATGTATCGTTTAACACATGGGGGACTCTCGTTCCAGACAATGCCAGAATAACAACGAAAATAAAACAATCTATAAAGATGGTGCTATAAAACTTTAATAAGAAGCTTTATAAAAAGAATAATACTAATTACCATAATCAAATTGCTATACAGTAATATGTATAAGGTTATCACCATTAACTGCAAAAATCACATATATTGTTAGATGAGCAAATGTGTGATCTTAGAGTAGTAACCTCTATTTTCAAACGATGTCAAAAAGGTATGTACGTCCCGATCGATTATACTTTGGGAAAGGATGCTTCAAGAATAATATATATGAACCCAAAAAATAGGATAAGACTGTAGCAGGCCCATACATTCCAAGCCCAGGGAGGGAAAAAAAACGGGTATGATCTAAACTTAGGAGGTAAGACTACGTTACCCTAATATTTTGTCATTTGGAAACCTAACATATCTTACATCCGCCCCTTCTAACACCAATCTTAATTCAATCACTGGTTTCTATCTAAGATCTCAACCATTAACTTCTTTATTCCTTAAACAAATCGAAACTTAAACCCAAAGACTTGTTTTAGTTTTTATATGATTCACAAACCCAGAATTAACACAAATCCTTCTCCGGTTTAGTTTCAACCACACGCGTACCATAAACCTTCAAGAGATCGAAATAAGCATCTAAGAGTTTCAGCTTCAAGATCCTTGCATGGGTCTAAGGTAGGCGTTTGTTTTGTTATAAGCCCAATGTCTATGATGAAATAGACCTGAGATCTTGTATATTCGAGTCGTGTTTGTGTTTTGACTAAGATCTATGATGGGTTTTCTTGGTAACATTTTTTGTTTTATTTTCGGGATTATTAATATTTTAGTTGTAAATTGTTGATTGTTGGACGTGAGGTAATTGGTATAGTCTAGTGGTTTTGGTGGTTGTTGATAATGGCTATTTCTTCTATTCATCTTCCTCTTCTTTTTCGTTTGACTTTTTTTGGACCGATGAAGATGTAACAGATCTGAGGTCACATATGATTGTAGGATGATATTAGTTTCATATGATGGTGGTGAATCGTTAAAAAATAAATGATGCGGTGAAGTGATAGTTTGTTACTCCATTTATAATCTTCAAAAATCTACCGAAAGGTCACATTTAATATTTATTGATTCAATTATATGAAATCAACTGAAAAGATGAGAAGATTCTAAATCATTACGACTCTTTGTATCCAATGCATATGTTGTACCAAATCATGTATTCATGTAACCACCAATAAGCTTGTTGAGCTTCTGCATTCATGGCCTTGTTGCTTTGTATCCTTTGAACTTAAGATTCTGGGAACTTTTCGTCTCCTGTAACAGCCAGACGACTTCATTGAATTTTACATATTTCAATACTCGATATTCAAACATATGGCTTTACACGGGTTGTACCGTACAAATTATTGTGCACAAACTCTCTTGCACATTAAATTAAGGGGTTCAACTTTTAGGTATAATAGATAGATATATCTTTGGTTTTGTTCCTTCTCAACATTTAATTCTTTAACCCAACAAATTGTATTAAACATTTTCACAGTAGTTGATAACTATTCAAAAACTTTCTAATTTTGCTATATAAATCTGCTCTGTAGTTTAGTATGTCTTAGAGGATTCGGTATAGTAACTTAAGTTAACATTAAAAACTCCGCAACGTTAGCACTACATCATTTCTAACACCAAATAACATCATTAAAAATCATCTTTTATCATAACACCCCTTTTGGGACCCATATTTTATTAAAAATTACAATTTACAAATTCTACCCTCAACAATTTCATTCATTAAACAATCTAATACTTTATTAATAAAAGTAAACATTACAATACGAAATAAAAAAATTACAAATAAAAAAGTAACAACCTAAAAAAATACAAACAAAACTACGAAATGAAAAACCACTACAAGTTCAAACCCCCCCCCCTTTTTTTTTAATAGAAGTATATGAGTTTTTTTTTTTTGTTGAGAATAGAAGTATATGAAAGTGGGTATATTTAAGGGTTTAAAAAAAATGTTTTTTTTTTGAAATCTAACCGTTGTTAGACGGTTTTAATTTTTTTTTAAATCTAAAACTAGCCGTTACATTTAAATGTGAAGTGGTATAGTTTTTTTTACCCGTTGCACCCTAAGGTGCGTTTTGTAAATATTTATTTTTTCTCTTTCTCGTTTCAACATACGTAATAGCAACGCACATCAAAGCGCAACCTCAACACCGGTAACTCGGGTATGGTAAAGCAGCCCAACGCCGAGCCACATAGGCAACAACGCTATTGGGTCATTGCCATACCGATCGCTCTTATGAGTAAGGATTATATAACATTTATCTGCTGACTTAATAAATTTAGTATGGTCATGTTTTCGATTGTAAAATTGACTTGTCAGATTGTACAAAGTTAATAAAAAACCATTTTCCACCGTTTTTTGAAAACAATATATCTTGCAAACAGTAAATCTTCAAACTATAAAAAATACACCATCGCGACGAGAATTAAATTATCTTTCTATTAATATGCACTTTTCTATATTTTCGACAAAATTTTTTTCTTCAAAAATTCCGCCCAGAAAAATCATATATGATTTTCACAAATCATATATGATTTGTAAAAATTGAATCATATATGATTTTTACAAATCATATATGATTTTTCTAGGCCGAAATTTTGAAAAAAAAAATCATTAAAAATATATAGTAGTGCATATCTATAGAAAGATAATTTAATTCTCGTCGCGATGGTATGATTTTTATAGCGTAACAATTAACGGTTTGCGAGATATTTAATTTTTTAAAAAAGGGTGAAAGTTTTTTTTTTTTTTGAATGAATGACTATTATTGGTTCATTGGAGCTATGGTAAATTTGAGATCTATATTGAACTTTTGCCTTCTTTTTCATTTTATGTTGTTATTTAGTTTGATCCCTTACTCGTCTCGTCTAATTTAGCAATCTACCTGGTTTGTACTTTGTTATGTAATGTCATGTGACAGTTTTAGAGAGTAGTTATGCATGGATCCTCTTTGGTCATTTTTTCCCTTTTAGTTTGCTTGATTAATTGGTGTGGCCGTCTCTTTGTATTTTGTAATTTTTGTAGGTTCTATGATATTGTTGCTTTTCTAAAAAAAAAGGAGTGAGTCTAACAATTTCACCAGGAGTCGTTACGTGTTTCTTTTGATGGTTAAAAACTTGATATAATGATTTTATTTTGATTTATAATGATGTGGTAGAGTCTTATTGATAATTTGGTACCATAGGTGAAAGAATTTTCACTTTTAAGTGTGTTGTTTTTTATGTTGTACCAGATAAAGAGAAAATTATCAAAATAGGTCAAAAATTCAAGCATGGTTCATGACTTGGTCATCTTTTTGGCCCTCTTTTTATTTTGGTCATGCTCGACTGCTCAATTGCTCGACTCCATCATTTTTATGACATGTGTCCTTGCAAGTACAAGAGTTTAGGTGGAGTCGAGCAGTTGAGCAGTCGAGCATGTTCAAAATTATGGAGTCGAGCAGTTGTACTTGTAAGGACACATGTCATAAAAAATGATGGTGTCGAACAGTTGAACAATCGAGCATGACCAAAATGGGAAAAGGCCAAAAAAGATGACAAAGTCATGGACCATTCATGAATTTTTGGCATATTTTGGTAATTTTCTCTAAGATAAAAGTAAAAAAATAGTAGGGTCACTATTAAGTTAAATTTAGGACCTATAAATTTACGGAGTCATCTTTTTTATTTGCACACTCACTGTACAAGTAATCAAAACAAAATGTGAGTATGATACAATTGTCTAATGCATTAATTGGAGTATCTAAATCAAAAGTAAAAAAGTGTGCAAATCAATTCTCATAAATTTATCTACTCTTACAACGTATCAACATGAGAGAATTGAAATTGAGAGAATTTCAATCCTTGTTGTATATACTTTTCGCAGTAACCTATGTATCACGACTTAGTTACTCACAAAGGCGTGATAATAGTTTGAGCAAATTTTGATCTCATAGTTCAAAAGTGCCAAAATAAAGACTTCTGATTCGTCAACAATAGCAGACTTGAAAGTATTTTGAAATATTTTAATAATTTTATTCACTTATCGGAAAAAAAAAAGCAAAACAAAATTGGGTAAACAAAAAGAAAACTTAAAAACAGAGGTGGGAAATTTATAAGATTTTAGGGGTTAAATTTGAAATAACGTATTATTCTGATTGGTTAATATAATTTATATTACTTTATAAGAGAATGTAATTTTAAATTTAATTTATGGACCTAAAGTTTTAATTTTTATAATTTTGATAACTTTAGAGATCTAACAAATACCTCTTGGAATTTATATTTGTTTAAAAAAACATTTATTATTAATGTTTATATTTATAATTATTATTATCATTATTGTATACGCACAAGATTATAAATATTAAAATGAAAGCACGGGTTACTTTGATATGTAAATAAAGGGTTATAGGTCAAAGATGTTACTAAAGTTTACGTGAAAGTTCACCTAAGTTACTAAAGTTTTTTTCGTTACAAAGAGGTAACCAAAGTTTAGTTACCGGTTACATTAGTCACTGAAAAAGTTTTAAGCTTGTGTTACCGGTTACAGTGCCAACGTGTCATTTTTTATTATATTTTTTTTTTATTAAAACCTTGCACCCACCCCACCATCTGCTTTCATTAATTTTCCCCCAAACCAAAAAACGTTCCCCTTTTCGATATCAAATTCAATCTAAAAAACGACAATCCATAATACTTTAATCAAGTGTTACTAGGGTTTGAATCTATCCCAAAAAAGGTTAGTGTTGGACATTAATTAATGTTTTTTTAAGTTATCTAGTCATTGTTTAATCGTAACAAATAATTAGGGTTTTGTAAATTTAGGGTTTTTTAACAAAATTAACAATCTTTTTTTGTTTTATATTGTTTCAGATGGAATCGGAATCTTCAGAACCTCCAGCTTCATCTTTTTTGATAAAGTATCATCGTGGTGGGGTGTTTGTAAGAAATCCTCTCTCATATGACTATGAAATGGTTTCTGAAATACCTGATGTTGATCTTGTTTCATTAGGTTTACCTCGTTTTATAAAACTTTTGCAAACTGAATTTACTAGTCCTGTGAAGTCTCTGTTTTATTTGGTGCCTGGCTTAGAGTTTCACTTAGGATTGAAAGCCATAAAATATGACAGTCACTTTGATGAATGTGTCCAATGTGGTGTTAAGAATGACAATGTGTTGCACATTTATGCCTCACATGAGGAGTTTGAACTGAATGCCACAACTAGTGAGCACAATGTAGGAGGAAATGATGAGCCTTTGACTGATAGTGGTAGTGATTTAGAGGATGATGATTATAATGTGTATGATTATTGTAGTGAGACTGAAAGTGATACAGCATCTATTGACCATTTGTCTGAAGGTGAGGAAGAAGTGTTAGATACTAGGACTAAGAAAAGAGACCCTGCACCTAAGAAAAAAGCCTCTAAGATGTTTGATGAGAATTTTTTGACAAGTGTTTTCAATGGGTTGCCTAAAGATGATTTTGGTGAAAGAGAATTAGTGCATGTTGACCCTAAAGATGATGAAGATAAGTTAGGTGATCACTGGCCTGTCCATGATCCTGAAATCAAATGGAAGTCCATGAGACCACAGTTAGGTGAAAGATTTGAGGGTCCTGATCAACTAAAGAGAATGCTTGCTTTCTATGCATTAGCAAATGGGTACAAGTTATACTATGAGGTTAACAACCCTAAGAGACTCATGGCTAAATGTTCAAGAGATGATAAAGAAAAGAAATGTCCATTCAGGTTGTGGGCATCTTGGATGCAAAAAGAAAAGTCTTTTCAAATCAAAACACTGACTGATAAACATGTGTGTTCTAGGTCTTATGAGTATGGTACACTGATAACAAGTAACTGGATTGCAAGAAATTATGCAAAAAAGATTTTGATTAATCCTGCTATAAAAGTTAAGGACATTGTGGCTTTAGTACTTAAAAAGTATAAATGCAAAGTTAGTATAAGTCAAGCTAGAAGGGGAAAAATCAAAGCTTTAAAGCAATATGAGACATGTTTAGAAGATCACTATGGGATGTTATGGGCTTATGCAGCTGAGATACTTAGCTCAAATGAGGGATCTACTTGTAAGGTTGGTGTCACCACAATGCCTGATGGGAAGGCCTATTTCAGTTGTTTCTATGTATGTTTTAAGGCTCCGAAAGAAGGTTGGTTATCGGGATGTAGGAGAGTAATTGGGCTAGATGGATGTTTTCTAAAAATAATATGCAAAGGTGAGTTGTTATCAGCTGTAGGTAGAGATGGAAATAATCAGATATATCCAATAGCCTGGGCTGTGGTCAGTATAGAAAACAAGGAGAATTGGAGTTGGTTTATGAATTGTCTAGTTGAGGACTTAGGAATTGAAGCTGGTGAAGGATTGACAATCATATCAGATCAACACAAGGTATATTCACTATAACATTACATGATTTGTATTTTATATTCTTTCAAGTATATTTAACTTTTTTTGGTTTTCAGGGAATTATTGAGGCTGCAAAGGAAGTGATGCCTTTAGCTGAGCATAGGAAATGTGCAAGGCACGTATATGCTAACTTTAGGAAAAAGTTCACAGGTGTTCTATTTAGAAACCTATTTTGGAAAGCAGCCAAGGCGACTTACCCTGCTAAGTTTCATCAAGTGATGAACTCTATCAAACAGCACAGCAAAGAAGCACACAAACATCTTATGGACAGAAACCCTGAAAGCTGGAGTAGAGCATTTTTTATGACTGATAGGTGTTGTGATGCAGTGGAGAATGGGATAAGTGAATGCTTCAATTCACTGATTGTTGAGGCTAGAAGAAAACCAATTATCAATATGTTGGAGGATATCAGAGTGGGTATGATGGAAAGGATGCAAAAGATGAGGGAGAAACATCCAAAGTGGACTGATTGGATCTGCCCAAACATTAGAAAGAAGTTTGAGATTCTAAAGGATAAACACAGGTATATTCATATGTGTGAAATTTAATATATGCTTGTTAAATTTAATTATATCATATGTATTATATCATATGTATTAAAAAATGTTGTAACTTTAATTGTAGGCATTGGAAAGTGGTTCCAAGTGGTGAGAGTAGATTTGAGGTTAGAAATGGTTATGAGGCTTATAAGGTGGATGAAAGGTTGAGGACTTGTAGTTGTAGGAGTTGGCAGCTGAGTGGGATACCATGTGAACATGGTTTTGCAGCTATTTTTTTTCTACATAAGGATCCAGAAGACTATGTATCTAATTGGTATAGTAAGGAGAAGTATGTGGCTGCTTATACTCCATACATTGAAAGTATGAATGGGATGGATCAATGGCCTGAAACTGATTATCAGAAGCCATTACCACCAATTAAGAGAAGAATGCCTGGAAGACCAGCGCATAAGAGAAAAAGGGATGCTTTTGAGAAGGGAGATGGTGGAAATAGGAGTAGGATTAGTAGGAAAGGCCAAACAAATCATTGTAAGATTTGTAATGAAACTGGTCACAATCAAAGAAGCTGTCACAAAAGAGAAGGGTCTGCACAAAATGACCCTGCACCAAAGGTTGGAAAGAACAAAGGGTCTGCACAAAGAAAGGGTGGAAAAAAGAAAGGGTCTGCACCAGTTGAGACTGCACAATCAGCTTCTATTGAAGAGTCTGCACAAACACCTTCTACAAATGTAGAAGGTGATGCAGATGAGATACCAATAATTGGGTCTGCACCAGTTGAAATTTCAACACCTCCAGTGGGATTTGAGATGACACCACCAGAGATACAAAGTGAAGTAAGAGTGAATCAGAGAGGGGGTGTGAGAATCAGAGGTGGTGGTGTGAGAACCAGAGGTGGTGGTTCAGTGCAAGGTAGAGGTGGAAATGCAAGTGATGAACCTGGTGGTAGTAGTAGCACTAGGCTTAGGACCATCAATGGAAAGATTGTTAGGTGCAGAGGAAAAGGAGATGGTTCAAGATCATTCAGGTATGCTGGTGGAATGAAGCCTGTAGGTTATGGAGTTTCTTGGGATCCTGGACCGGAGAAGCCATGTTAGGGGTAAGTCATCTTTTGTTTTTTGTTTTATAAAATAAATTTTATTACATTAGTTACATTTCTTTCTTTAACATTTGCAGAACATTAGGGGATTACGGTTCGGCTTGGCCTATTGGAATCACACGAAGATTGTAGAATCCATCTTTGAAGCACAAGAAAATGAACCCGTTGTTGAACAAGAGCCTACGCAGGAACCACTTGTGAGAAGACTTGCACAATACAAATTGCAGCAAGCTAAAGAAAGGAAAAAGGCACCAGTCTCAATAAGGAGGGAATCTGAGAGGATCAAGCATCTAAAGTTCAACAAGCCACCATCACCTGAACCAGGGTTATGTCCAGATGATGCAATTTCACTGGAGTAGACTAAGAAAAAGTTTGACTAAATATGGCTAGCCACTTGTGAGGCTATTTTGTATATCTGCCATATGACTTGATATGTAACCACTTTAGGATATTTGGTAACTTAACTAGGTATGCAGTATAACAAACACTAATTTTGTATGGCAAGCCACTTGTGAGGCTATTTTGTATATCTGCCATATGTGAACACTTTGATCAAGCATCTAATGCAAGTTATGAATATGCAGTATGCATATTTAGGATCATTTATCCACTTTTGCAATATTTATTTTTAACATTTTAGGTGGTATGCAGTAACATTTGTAACTCATATGTAAACTAGTTCATTTCATTACATAGTTAAAACACTTACATTCTTGCCATTTCACTTGATTACAACTGATACAAAAGTTAACATCCCCTACCCAAAATACAATACTAACAGAACCATACCCTTACCAAAAGATACATAACTTACAACCCAACACTAACACTACATCAAGACCTAAATAAACCTAGCAACAAACATCACAACAATGACAACAATCAAGAGCCTATTGTAGAATGTGGTTCTTGAGTTTTGAGCAATTTGAGCTTGTGCATTGACCAAATTAGCATGTTGCTGATACATGATTGCTTGATACCAAGTACTATTTAAAGGTCCATCAACCCACCTAAAGTAGTTACAATTTCTTGTTGGATCCATGAAGTTAGGACAACCAAGAAACCTTCGTCCAGGGTTGTTTTGTGTCCAAGATGTACGACACTTTGCTAGTTCACCAGACCACAAAGAATTGACATTTGAATTTGGGTGGAGATGGGTTTTTGAAACCCTAATTGTTTTGGAGAAGAAGAAATAAAAGGGGAAAGTGTTATGGTGGGGTTGGTGGGGTATTTTCCCTTTAAATAATCCAAAAACCAAATATACCAAACGTTTAAATGGCTGACGTGGCCATGAAACCGGCTATCAGCCGGTAGCCCACCCTCGGAGTAACTTTCACGTAACTTTTTAATCTTTCAGTAACCAAATTACTAAACCCGTTTACTTTGGTTACCTCTTTGTAACGAAAAAAACTTTAGTAACTTAGGTGAACTTTCACGTAAACTTTAGTAACATCTTTGACCTATAACCCTGTAAATAAATACACGAGATTGTACATATAGTAAAAAATCATGTAATTCATATTTAAACTTTAAGTAAGGATATCCAGAAATAATTTCTTTTTTTTATAATCCGCATTTAATAACCCGTGCATACATATGTTAAAATATTACATATAGTTATACTTAAATTAAAGTAATTGTTATAACAAAAATCTTTTATATAATAAAAGAATTACATCATTTTGAAAGTATTTTGCGAGGCCAATCAGGTTACTCTATTTTGACACGTGCAAAATCAAATATTCTTATTGGCCAACTAAAAGTCTAAACCGAAAATAATGGTTAAACTTTGATAAATTTGGTGGAGAAAAACATAAAATTATAGGTGTTATATCCGTGAAAACAAAAACTTAAAAAAATAGAGGATAATTAATAATCTTTATTGGTTGAATTTTAAATAAATTATATGGAGCTAAGCATAGACTTATAATTGTAGATGTTTGTTTATTAACTTTAAAAATTAAATAAATACTCTCTTAGACTTTATGCCCCTTAGATTTTATATTTTAGAAATACAATATGTATGATACAACATGTATAAGGCACGAAATTATAAATATCAAAATAAAAGCACAAGTTATTGTGTATTAAATAAATACACGAGGTTGTATGTATACGAACAAATCATGTTATTTTTCTTTATGAGTTTAACCCATGCACACACGGGTTTGAAAATTAAATACGGCTAAATTATTATTAACGGGAATATCAAATGTAAGCACGCGTTACTATGACATGAAAAAAATATATATACGCTTGTACTTATAATATCCAGAACAATATTATTGTGTATACAATGATATCAATAGTTAAATTTAAAAAACAACATCAACCTCAACACCCATGTTAGTTAAGCAAAGTTAAATCTTTCATCTAACTAGAGTCTTTACAAAATATTAATCGATATTAATACATAATGAACAAGTTTATGTAAAAACCCATGCATAATTAGTAGTTGTACTAATATTACAATTACAAAACATAAAACACGGGAGAATTATTATATGTGCATATATTACACTAAATTTTAAAATAAATTTGATTCATGTGTAAACCCCGTACGAGCATGGTACTTATAACTAGTACGTATATGCACGCGAATATAAATATCAAAATGAATGCACAAGGTAATGTGATATGAAAATTAATACACGAGATTCTATATATTACAACGACTCATGTAATTCTTCTTTAAATTTTGGAAAGGCTATTCGGAAAAGTACTTTTTAACTATTCGTGAATAACTCGTGTGTACACCGGTTTAAAATTATATAAGGGATAAAGTTATTATTAATCATGTATATTACAAAAAAATTAAACTAAATTTGATTTAGATCTAAAAGCGTGTGCACATGTTCCTTTGTGTTTTCAAATATACGTTTCACAAATAATAGACGGTGTTAGGAATAATCGAATATATAGATGTAAAACTTATAGTTTCACACAAAGAAATATAGTTAGAGATATAGTTATTAGTCGTACTCATTGTCTGAATTATGTGCGTGTATAAGCATTATAGCTACACATTACTTGATGTAAAGCAAACATGCATCATTATCTAAATTCTTACTCGAAGAAAGCAAAAGCGGACCCAAACTGAAATATGTGGTGTCTTATTGATTAACAACCGCTTTTAACATGTTTGAAAAGCGAGCTTATGAAAATCGTTCCTTACCGGCATAAACAAAAATCGACATAAACAGAGCTATGTGATGTCTTATTGATTAAGTATACGCTTTTAACATGTTTGAAAATGAGAATATAACAAAATCTTATTTGTGACACGTGTCCAATTCAAAGGTTGAAAAAAAAATCTTTCTCCGATATGTGTCACTTATCAAATGCATTATATATAGAGTATTGATACGCTTATGCAGCGCGTTCGGGGTCAAAGGAATTTCCTTTTCGTTAAGCAAGTTTTTCAATACCCTAGGCAGTGAACCTAATCGTTGTAGTGTAGTATTAGGGTAAGCCACGGGAATTGATATCGTTCTCTAGGGGAATAGGAATGCTAGTGAGAGGTTACTACGCTAAGGTTGGGGTTGAGGAAGATTATTTTTTATCTTTTTATGTTTTTTAGGAAATGGAAATGTACGAATCTCGGGGTTTGGATTTGGGGGGTTGGTATTTCTACCGGTTACTTCTACTATCTAATTATCTAATTAACTAAGGTGAGGGTAGTCTATGTCTAATTATTGTGTGCTCGTATGATGGTTTAAATATGTGTTTACTTAGGTTTTATTAGTCCTTAATTATCTCCTATTGATGGTTGAATTGTCACGTCCTTATTCTTAATTGCGTTGTGTGTCTAAGGATTAGTAGGGTATGCGTTTGTCCCTAACTCTTTGAAACTACCAAAGGTTATCGCCTACAAAGTCTTGATCGTTCGAGCAGTCAAGCTAAATCACACAAACACACACACCACTTGTGAATGGCGACCGTAACAAGCTTAAAAGCGGCTCGAGCGAACTCAATGAAGATCTGAGGAGTCACAGGGTCTCCCAGTCGTTATGTCCAATGAGCTATGCAATGGATTATCAAACGTATAGTGATCGAGAGATTTGAACGGGAAAAGAGGGATTTGATAGATTAAGATTATAACTACGGAAAAAGCCAACAAATTACAGGGGCTTAAATGCAAATTAAAGGAAATTAAAAAGATAAATCTATTAAATAAACGCTATCACTATTTTTAAAATGATGAACGTTTAAAACTTAAAACTTACGTTTAAATAAAAATAAAAATTACGCGAACGTACAAAATAAAAAGTGAAATCTAAGAAATAAAAGTCCTAAAAATATGAAAAATACATTTTTACAATCCTAATGATAAAAGAAAATTTATAGAAAAGGAAAATTATTTTTATGACTATTTAATTAATTATTATTAATTAAAAACTATTTTTAACTATTTAAAAATAACCTAAAATGCAAGATATTAGGAAATAAGGCTAGAAAAATAAAATTATGAATTGGAAAAGTCTAAAATATCAAAATATATTTTTCAAAACTGTTTTTGTATTTTTCTGATTATTTTTCTATTTTTTATGAATTTTAAACTATTAAAAACTAATTAAATTGCTAAAAATTACAAAATAAACTATGAAAAATATGGAAAATTACTTTTTTTTACTTTTTATATTTATATAAACTTAATAAAAATGAAAAATTATTTTTTTGAAGCTTTTCTTAATTTTTTGCAATTAAAGCTAATTTAAAATGATTAAAAACTGATTTTAAATAAGAAAAATAGTGAACAGTGTCTAAAATTTATGAAAACTTCAGGGAAATTCTAAAATATTATTCTAAAGCTGAGAAAAATGAGAAAACAAGGGCTTATGTGGGAGAATCTGAAGCTTTAGTGTAACTTGAGCTAAAATAAGCACTTAAGATTAAGCAAATAAGCTCTACTGTGAACCAAAAGCTGTTACAGAAGCTATGCTATACTATAACTACTCTAAGGCCACCAATTGAAGCTACTCCTAACTGCTAAACAGCATTCTAATTATGATTAAGCTTAACTGATTATCTAACAAAACATGAAAGCCGACCCTCTGTTTAAGCCCTTCTAACGCTTATCAAATAGCTATCATGAAAACCAAAAGCATGGATCTCAAGAATACCAACCAGAGAACATGTGTACCAAACTACAATCTGAGGACAAGTATTAAAGAAGTTAGAGAGCAAAAATAAAGTGGCAAAAGACTGATAAGCTGATTGCAGCAGAACAGGTAACAGGGAAGCTAGTTTGAGCTTATTTATAAGCTAATTCACTGAGCTAAAAGGTAAAACAGAATTGGGGTCTTGAATACCACCTGACAAACTGCAATATGACCAAATTTGAGACCATGAAAAACAGATTTGAACAGTGTGCATCATCTGCAAGGTCTGCACAAAATGAGCTCAGACCTGGTGTTGACTTTTTAAAAGCAGTGAGTTTGACTTTTATGAAATTCAAAAGCAATTGTGTGAATGAAATGGATGAAACATGATGTAATGAAACTTAAACAAGCTAACTTATCCACTTTTAAACCTATCAGACAGATTTGAAACTTTTCCACAGAAAATGCATACAAGACAGTTGAGATGAAAATTTGACTTAACATGGACATAGATGCAAAACTAGGACAGTTATGCATGTAATAGACTATAGTATGCCTAAAGCAACTGATCTAACACAATATTCTACCCTTGAGCACAGGTTAAAGCTCTAGTCCAAACACCCCTTTTGCTAACTGTTAAGCAACTAAAATGATAGAAACACTACACTAGCTTGTACCAATGATCACACTGAGCTTAATCATGTCTAATACAACTAAATAAACATATTAAAAGCAATAGTGACCACGATCAGGTGCAAGCTAAAACTACAAATAGACTTGAAAAATTTGAAAACTTGGAAACTTACTCACATGAGCCCGGTGGTTGCAGGCCAACACCAAACACACAACCACTATATCCTACTCTATTTAAACCAATATCAACATCTTCATTGCCCAAATTTCAAATCCAAGTTCCATTGAATCTCAGGTTGACTTTTGTTGACCAAGCATCCAAGATGTTTGAAACTTAATCATAGGCTTATCAAAAGCATTGGCAGCTTAGACAAGCTTATTTGCACTTAAATAGAAGCTTTTTTAAAAGCTTGATTGAAAGAGTTTGAAAATGGATTTCTCAACAGTTAACAACAAAACATAAAACCAAACCAAATCTGTGAATTGAAACTTAAAACTACCTTACAATGATTATCCAACCAAAGTTAATACATGGAAACTGAAATCACAAGATTTTGACTAAACTACAACTTTTACTTAGAAAAACGACATTAAAGAAAGATTTTAAAAACTAGCTACTACTCTAGACTGCTTCTTTCTCCTTTCTTTTATACCCATCTTCCTTTCTCTCTCTTTCACGAGCAGTTCCCACCTTCATTTGAGGCCCTAGGATGACTTTGAGTGAATCTTGGCCATTTAGCATTTTTGACGGGAAAGAGGTGTTTTAACAGTGAGGTTGAGTGTGATGAGGGTGAAGGTAATAAATGTTATTTGGAGTGAGGTGTTGGTGGGGGGACAAAGGAGGGATAAGGTGATGGAGGGGGGTTGAGTGTAGCAGGAGATTGTAGAGATCAAGTGGGGGAGAAAGGGTTGGCGCCAAAGGGGTGTTGGTTTGACTAGTGGCTTTGACCGGCTAATTATACAAAGGGGGGTTCAAAAAGGATAAATGACAGGGGGTCAATTGGGTGGCAGGGTCCAAAAAGGGTGAAAGGCTTTATAATAACAAGGACTTGTTATGCCATTTTCTGAAAATCAAGGACTAATCCTGCCAATTCAACAAAGTTACTTCAAGGGACCATTAATGACAAGTTTCAAAAGTACAGGGACCAAATCTGTCATTTTCCAATTTTCCATGGGCCATTTCTGCCAAATTTCAAAGTTGAAGGACTAAACTTGTAATTTTCTCAAACTTTTCATATTTTTCACCAAAGGACTAAATTTGACAACTTTTGATTTTAAAAGGACCTTTGGTGACTTTACTTTTGAAATTATGTGCTCAGGGACTGTTTTTGACAACTTTTGAAACTTGGGGGACTAAAACTGCAATTTTTGCAAATTTGATATGTTTTTCATCTGATTTTGATATTTTTGCATTTAAAACACATAAAACACTGATTTGTGATATTTTCATCATTTTGATGTGTTTATGAGTGTTTTCAGATGATTTTGCAGTTTATTTTGTACAAAAATGATGAGTATTTAGACACTCATCAATCCCCCACACTGAGATATTGCTAGTCCCTAGCAATGATTTGAGAAAACATAATGGATTTTAAACTCTTTACCAAAAGCCATTACTTCTGGAGTAGCCAAATGTTTGAGTTCAAGTAAGAACCATGGTACACCGATAACCATGTGATTTTGAGCAAACCACCAGCTTTCAACGGATTTGATTTTGTCTTTACCGGAAGCCGTTACCTTTGGACTAGCCAACTCTTAGATAAATTATCAATATTATCTTTGGTGAGGTGATTACCAATTATGGTTTTTCCACTGCCTTTACCACAAGCCATAACCTTGCGGGCTAGCAAACTCTTCACTTTTTAGGATATGGTGAGTTGAGAACCATACAATTTTGGGCAAATTGCAAGCCATATAAGCGGATTTGAGAAATCTTTACAAGAGCCGTTTGCTCTGGATTAGCCATCCTTTGTCTTCTGAGACATGGCGGACTGATAACCAAATGAGTAAGTGTAAAACACTTACTCCAAAAAAAAAATTTGGCCAAAAACGGGGGAATTAGGTAGATAATATATGAAATTCGTGAGAATTCCCCCCCACACTTAGAAATGAATATTTCCCTCAATATTCAAAGTACCGGCGGCTATGCCGAAACTGTTAGGAATTAGAAATTCCAGGTATTAAAGAGTCGGTCACCTCAAGTATATGTAATCGTTAGAAAGCTCGTAGTCGTAGTTATTTTAAGTTAAGTAGTATTTAGTTAAGTAACACCGTGGAGGACGGACGGGTCTTTACCCCTTTGTATGCACGATCCACGGCCGATGTGTGGCGATTATGTAAGACTATAAATACTCTCTACCTCCCAAGGTAGAGAGTTGGAGCTCATAATAATATCTTTCACTTTCTCTCACTAAGTTCCCTAAACCTCTAACTTTCTCTCTCTAGAATTCCATCTATATGCTACCTTGTGTTAATGTTATGATGTGTATGTGAAAAGTTATATCTTACAATTGGTATCAAGAGCCAAGGTTAGATCATATCTTACACATCTTTGGATTTCTAGTGGTTTTTAGGTGGTTTTGAGTTTGAAAAAGTTTAGTGGTTTTGGCATCATTTGATTGATTTCTAGTGTTAAAGTTTGATTTTGTTGTACTTTTATGTTGAGAATCATCAAAAGTGTTTAGGTTTTCATTTGGTAAGCTTGAATCATCTTGGTTGGGTTGTTTTGGATTGAAAAGTGATGTTTATTTGGTTTTCAAGCTAGCGACTTAGCTCTCGGACTATTTTCTTGGTAGCGACTTGCTTCACATAATTTTGTAGCGACTTACAGTGTTAAAGCTAGCGAGTTAGATCTAGCGAGTTAAAGTACAAGTAGTGGACTCTCCACTACGGGTAGCGACTTGGTGGTAGCGACTTGGTGCATAGCGAGTTGCTCTTTAGCGACTTGCATTGTTAGCGACTTGAGTAGCGAATTCTTTGCCGAAATTTTGCTAGCGACTTGAGTGTTAGCGAGTTACCACTTAGCGACTTACATCGGGCTAGCGACTTGGAACTCTAGCGACTTAGCGTAGTAGCGAATTAGTTGTTAGCGACTTGGTTCAAGAATTCGTAGCGACTTGGTTGATTTTTCCCGTCAAAACTTCAAACGGCCATAACTTTTGAACCGTAACTCCGTTTTCAGCGTTCTACCCATCAAAAGCGACCGTGAGAGCGAGGAGAATGTACGCCGAATGAACTAGTCAATCTTTGAGGTCTAAATCCGCTCCAAACAAAAGTTATTGAGGTTTTTAAGTTTTTAGACCTAAATTTCTTAGGAAAAAGGGGCATAAACCAATCCGAATCACAACCAAACAACATCTCTGCTTATCCCACGAACAATCTAAAGTCCTATCACACAATCGTCTTTCATTGTATCATTCCATCGGTCATCTTAACACCCTCTACTGGTCATTGCTTAACGGTTTCGTCTTGATTTTAGTAAAATCCCGCGAAAGATTCTATTTCTCGGTTTAAATCATAGACGTGTAAAATTCCGTGCATCCTTCCACATCATGTCTTACTCTCTTGACCCGTGATTTGAAGTGCTTAAAATTGCGTATGATGTTGTGGACAACAATGATAATGTAGGCTACATGAGACGATTAAAGATGATTGAATTAAGCAATGAGGATGTGAGATATCCGTGTTCGAAATCTAATGAGAGAGAATCGCACCATCCATGTGAGGATGTGAGAGATATCCGCACAGGTACAAAATGCCATGCAAATGAAATGCAGCATTGAGCCTATCAGCTACTTCATCGCACCTCATTACTGTTATCCATAGGCTGGGGATCGAACATGTAGTGCTCTTTTCCGCCGGGACTTACCTACATTGACAAGAAGCTTGCTGTTGAACTTAGAACACTTAAAGCTGCAACTTACCAATAAAGAGGTTCAAAGGATGGTTCGGTCGCACTCTTCAAGTAATCTACAAACAATTTCAGCCATTCATCGGTGGGAATATTCGTGATTGATCAACACTTGGCTGGAATTTCCTTCAAAAAACATCTTGGAATGGAAATTCAGGAATTCATTGAGACATTTATACAACTCATGGATAATGTGAAAAAGTACATTGAAGAATCTGCTCAAAAGAATGAAAGGCGTGAATGAGTGTCAGTGCGAGATGAAAGATTGTTGTGATAAGTTGGGTAATGTATATGTTGAAGAATCGGGTGTTCTTTGAATGCAGAATGTCAGAGACAACAAAAATTGATGAGTCGGATAATGGAAAAATGGAATCTTCGTGCTCAAATTCACAAGAGAGAGGGGTGCACCAGACACAACCTGTGCAAGTTAATGCAAAGGAAGCGCTCCATGGAAGCGGATGCACCCAAGATAGAGATGCACCGTCACAGCCTTTGTGCATGTCAATGCTAAGGTAAGTTGCATGGATGTTTCTGCTGTACCTAGTTGTGCATCTTCTACTCAAAATGATGATTATGAACAGCATGAGTACGCTGCATACATTGTGCACGATGATTCCCTTACCACTGAGCTTAACATATATAAGGATCAGGTTGCTATTTATGAACAGTGCTCTAAGTTTGAGTTGACCACCCGTGAGCAGGAAATGGATGTCCAAATACGTACAACTATTAGAAAAGGTAGGTTTAGAGAAGAAGTATTAAAACAAGAGTTAAACTCCTTACAAGAAAAGCTTTCTAAAAGTGCTAAGCAAAAACACGAACTTCAAGAAAATGTTAAAATGCTTAAGCAAGAATTCAAGGCTAAGGAATCAAAACTTTTGAATGATTTTTCCAATCTAAAAACTTTGAAAAACAAGCTTGAAAATAAGTTGTACGTACAAGGGAATACCATTCAGACTGCTCACATGATCACTAAGCATAGAGTCTTAAGCGATAAGCATAGCATTCCCCTTGTTGAGGAACCTAATCCAGAGGTAATTAAAAAGGCTAGAAATGCTCATAAGGTACTGTATGATGGTAATGAGATCCTTAAGCCTAGACAGAAACCTAGTTGCGCTGAGTGCACTGAGGAAGATAAGAAATCAGATGAAGTCACTAGGGAGAAAATGAATAAGAAGCTAGAAGATCCTGAGTGTAAAAAGAACAAGATAACGATAAAACCCCATGATTACACTAAGGAAAATTGGATATCCTTAAACATGTTTAAGCCTCAGACTCTATTGACCCCTGAACAAGTGTTCTGGAAAAAGGATATGGACTTGCAAAAAGCTGAAAATCTTGTTGAAATGAATCCCCCTTGTAGGAAATTCCCTAAAGCGACTGTGTATCCTCCAAATACACCAATGCATTTAGTTCCTAGAACTATTGCCACTAAGAGCAAGACCTTAATCATCCAATATGTTATTCTTCAACTATTTACCGATTTTGAGAAAACTTGTAAGAAAAGGATCACACCCACTGGGATAACTGAAGGGGAAAGGGGTTTTGAGCAAATGAAAGAATGTTATTTAACTGAGGTCATGCCTTTCTTTAAACAACTAAAAGATCATTTTGAGAGTCTTAAAAGAGGGACAAAAATCATATTAAAGAAATGGATAAGGAATTTGATGCAATGGTAGTTGAAGTTAGTGATTATGAGCGTGCACTAAAATATAATGAGATTGAGAGGAAGAACTTGCATACCTTAAATGAGACTCTTATTACTGAATGTGTTGCTCAAGATATCTTTTCCACTGCTTCAAATTGCTCTATTAATGCTTCCAAATTTCATGAACTATCTGTGGAAAGTCTCCCATGATCGTGTCATTGAGCTTGAAAAAACTAATTCTAAACTAAGCGAGAAAATTGAACTGGATGATCACGACAATTTGGTTAAACATTTTTCTAAACTAGAAGTTGAGCATTTTAATTTACAACTCAAATATCAACATCTCAAAGAAAATGTCAAAACTTCAAATATCAAGACATCTTCAGATGCTCCAGAGTTTGATGCAGTTTTTCAAATTAACAAACGTGATGAACAGATTCAAGCTCAGTGCAACACGATCGGAAAGTTGAAAGCCCAAATCTCTCAATTAAAGGGTCAAACGAACAATATGACAGGCTCCCAAATGCCTCCTCCTTTAGATTCTCGAGAATTCTCAAACGTTACATCTTCAAAACCTAGTAAATGCTTTACAAAAGGAAAACGAAAGTTTTCTAGAAGAAAATGAAAAGGTTAAACGACATTTTAAAGAGTTGTATGATTCAATAAACGTCACCCGTGACCAAAACAACGAAAAAATAACGTCTTTGCAAAAGGAAATTGAGAATCTGAGAAGTCGAGGGAAATGGGAAAGCTGCCACTTGTTTTCACTAAGAATGTTGTCTCAAAATCACCCTTAGATTGCAAATACACTGTGACAGTTAAATATATTCCTCCTCATCTTAGGAATAATGAACATGCTTTTCATGACTACTGTTCTCACCTTAAGGATAGTCTAGAATGTCTCCGTGAGATTGTCGAAGAGGATTTCATTAACAAACCTCTTGATAGTGAAATTAGGTTTGCTTGCCTCCGGGCCAAACGATCTCAAGAGCTGCTTGAATGTGTAATTGCAACATGTCCAAAACCCTTAGGTGAAAAGGCAAAGCTGTGAAGCCTTGTTCTATGCCTAGTGCCAAGCAGGAAATCCGTTCTATGCCTAAAGCCAAGCATGTGACCCTTGATATGCCTTGTTCCATATCTAAATTCAAGCAAGCAACCTGTGATGTGCCTCCTAGAATTTCGGATCCCAGCACTTCTAGACCAGGAATGCAGAAAGTAGTGAAGCCATGTAATGTTCCCATCGTTACTTCTACAGATGTTAAGATTGACACTAAAGTTAGCGGGTCAAAACCTAGAAGCTATGCAAAGAAGGATAGGATTACGCAAAATAAAAGTGTTCATGATAAGGAAGTGAAAGAACACCATAGGGACAAGAAGTTTGATTTGAACAAAAAGAATCGTGTTAGTTCTAGTATTAGCTCTAAGCTTACTAAAATTAATTCAAGGCCTTATGCTGTCTGCAAAACATGCAAAAAATGTTTAATTTCTGGTAATCATGATAAATGTGATGTGTTATTTCTGAGGTCTAAGATTCATAACCCGTTATGAAAGTTTGGAGAGCGAAGCAGATTAAGCAATCACTGGAAACCTACAGGGATGGTTTTTACCAATGTAGGATTTCAGTGGAAGCCAACAGGTCGAATATTCACGAATGGCAAACCTTGCCCCTTAACTAGATCCACTATGCCTAGAGTAGTGCCAGTTAAGGTTTGGAAGCCAACTGGTAGAACAATCCCATTAAGCACAAAATGTCCCTCGACTAAGTCGGATGCTTCTACTAGTTTAGCTCCTAGTGACAATGACATTGCACCTAGGGTTTCTGCGGATTCAAAGATTGTTTGTGCTAACCAAAAGGACCCCATGAGCACGTGGGGATCCAATGTTTCCAATTTTCTGTCTTCGTCATTGTCCAAGCAGGTCGTACAAATCGTCCCTTGGTATTTGGATTCGGGCTCTAAACATATATGGTAGGCTCTAAATTATGACATCTGTTCACATCAGTTCAGGCCTCGTTCTTCATCATTATGACGTCTGTTCACATCTTCAGGGCCTCGTTCTTCATCATTATGCGTCTGTTCACATCATCAGGGCCTCGTACTTCATCATTATGGTGTCGTAGATAACACTTAGGCCCTTTCTTCAAAGAAAGAAAAGTGTACGCTCTTCTGTGCGCTTTATCTTCAGCTTAAGAGAAATTCTCTCATGAATGGCCATACTCATCTACATTCTTCATCAACAAGCTTCATGTTTTTCCACGCTCATTCAATCATCAAGTGGATCTATGATCATTGGTGTATACTCTTATTCACTTGTTAAATCAAAAATGGCAACTTCGGATGCAATTTTTGAGGGAGAGAAGAGTGAATATACTACATGATGATGGATGTTTGAATAATGGTTATCCGACTTTATTTTTGATGATGATGAGTGTATATTCCTTTTGATTATGAGTGAATATACTAAGGATAACTGGGATTCATTGTTTTGAATTTTGATGACTCTCCTCAAACGCCTAATGCTTCACTTACTAAGGATAATTGGGAATCAATGTTTGGGATTCATTGTTTTTCAAAGATATGTTTGATGAGTACCTTCAACCTTCGACGAATGTTGATCATCCAGCGTCTGAAGCTCATGCTCCGGTTTCTATTGACTCAACTGGTTCATCATCAAAAAAGTACAACTCAGACTACTCAAAAGCCCTATCTCCAGTTATTCCTCAAGGCGTTGATAATGATTATCATAATATTGCAGTTGCACTCATGAATAATGATCCGCTCTTTGGTATTCCTTTGCCAAATCTTCACGGATTGTTGTTCATGGATAATGATCCGCTCTTTGGTATTCCTTTGCCAAATCTTCATGGATTATTGTTCCTCACATTGTGCACGCTATAAATCAACCACATGAACATTAAGGAAAATGACTACCTTATTATTTCGAAGACATTTGTGGTGAATCTTCCAGATCAGTCTCTACATGTATACCTTTAGGAAGAATGCACTAATGTCGAGAAATCATTTGTTCTGGTTCAAATTGTCTACTTATGGGTTGATAAAGATAGTCAGAGAGAGTTTCTATCGCAGTGGTCCTATGGCTCTTGGACACTCCAGTTCAGGACCCGCACTTCAAAACAGTCCCATTGGTTCATCCCTTGTACCATATCCCTCTCCAAAACTCCATATGTACCTCCATCAGAAGATGATTTAAGGAAATTGTTTGATCCAATGTTTGATGAACACTATGAAACAAATGCTGATGAAATGTCAAATCCATCAACAGAGGCTGCTCCTATCCCTATGAATGAAGTCAACCCCTCAGTCTCAATATCATTAAGTCAAGAAGCGCCTGCTGATCACTCTGTCTCATCAACAAATCATCTATCTTCAATGTACATCATGGAATTGCTTCTAGCATCAATGATGAAGTTAATCCCTTTGCTACTCCTGAAGATGCTCCATTTGAAAATGTATTTGCTCTTGAATCTTCATCAGAACCATCTTCTTCAGGAGACATCGACTCTGCTACTTCAGTCCCTCAACCACTGCCACATGAACACCTCAGTAAATGGACTCACGATCATCCATTGGACAACATCATTGGAAATCCCTCTCATCCTGTATCCACACGGAAACAACTTGCAACAGATGCCTTATGGTGCTTCTTCAACTCCGTACTTTCTAAGATCGAACCAAAAGATGTTAAAACCGCCATGAATGAAGACAGCTGGTTCAATGCCATGCAAGATGAAATTCATGAGTTTGATCGACTTGATGTATGGGAGTTAGTACCTGCTCCAGACTGTGCTATGATTATAGCTCTCAAATGGATCTTCAAAGTAAAACTTGATGAGCATGGTGATGTGTTGAAGAACAAGGCTCGTTTAGTTGCTAAAGGATATCGTCAAGAGGAGGGTATAGACTTTGAAGAATCTTTTGCTCCTGTTGCTCGAATCGAGGCAATCAGAATCTTTCTGGCTAATGCTACTAGTAAGAACATGGTAGTGTATCAGATGGATGTGAAGACGGCATTTACGAGCGGAGATCTTAAAGAAGTCGTCCACGTCAGCCAACCTGAAGGATTTGTGAATCAAGAGCATCCTACTCACGTTTATCGTCGGAAGAAGGCTCTCTACGGTTTAAAGCAAGCTCCAAGGGCATGGTATGATACGCTATCAAAGTTTCTTCTATCTACCGGATTAAGCAAAGGAGTAGTTGATCCAACATTGTTCACGAGGAAGTCAGGCAAACATTTAATTCATGTTCAAATTTATGTTGATGATATTATTTTTGCCTCGTGACCCAATGAATGTGATCGTTTTTCTAATGAAATGAGTTCAAAATTTCAAATGTCAATGATGGGACAAATGTCATTTTTCTTGGGATTACAAATTTCACAAAGTCCGGAGGCATTTTCATAAATCAATCTAAATATGCAAATGAGATTTTAAAGAAATTTGGATTTGATTCATGTGACCCTGTTGACACTCCCATGATTGATCGAACCAAACTAGATGAGGACCACTCGGGGATCATGATTGACCAAACGAAATATCGTAGTATGATTGGATCCCTGATGTACCTCACAGACTAGTAGACCAGGACATCTTGTTCGCTGTTTGCATGTGTGCTAGATACCAGGCTAAGCCTACTAAAAAGCACCTTGAAGCGGTTAAGCGGGTCTTTCGGTATCTCCAAGGAACCATCAATATGGGACTATGGTACCCGAAGGACACCGGTATGTCACTAACGGCCTATGCAGATCGATCATGCAGGTTGTCAAGATACACGTCGAAGTACATCACGGAGGTGCTGGTTTTTGGGTGATAAGTTTTTGAGCTGGTCTTCAAAGAAGCAAATGAGTACTTCTATTTCCTCTACAAGGGCTGAATACATAGCCATGTCATCTTGTTGTGCTCAAATCCTATGGATGAGATCTCAATTATCGGACTATGGCTTTGAATTCAACAAAATCCCTCTGTACTGTGATAATAAAAGTGCTATTGCTCTCTCATGCAACAACGTTCAACACTCAAGAGCAAAGCATATCGACATTCGACATCATTTCATCAGGGAACAAGTGGAAAAAGGTGTGGTGGAACTATACTTTGTGAGGTCTGAATATCAGTTAGCGGACATCTTCACCAAAGCTCTTCCAAGAGAACGTTTTGAGTTTATTCTTCCACGTCTTGGCTTGAAAAGCCTTCAACCAGATACTCTCAAACGTCTTCAGGAGGAAGACGAGGAGTAAAGGTCTATCTTCATCTATCTCTTGTATATATCTATTCGAAAAATCAAAATACAAAATTATAAAACCTTCAAAATCCATAAAAATTCGAAAAATCTTCAAAAATATTGTCTTTTTGTCATGCGTTTTTCTCGGTTCGATAATATCTACGGTCTTTGTGCTGTCATTCAAAGAATGACACGGGACTTTAGATGTTGGTCGAATTCAAAAAAAAAAAAAAAAAAAAAAAAAAAAAAAAAAAAAAAAAAAAAAATCAAAAAATCAAAAAATTATGTTTGAGAGAAAGAGAAAAAATGGTTTATTGTCATTTTCAGGCAATAACCCGGTTTTAAAAGAAAGAACAGAGCCATGTTTTACCATGTTTTCAAATTCCATGCTCGATTCTACAACATTTATCTTGAAAACTAAATGCTTTGAAAAATATCTCGGTCTCTATTTTTGATAATCATCAGGACTTATCTGTCAAAATCTCTATCGCTCAATCAACAACCTATGTCATTGATTGAGGGGGAGAATGATTTCAATTAAATTAAAAAGTTATTTGGCATTAAATTGTTTTCAAAAGATGTACATGCATGTTTAACCAATGGAGTTTAAAATCTCAACATCAGATCCTTATCGGTTAAAACGCTTTCATAATCAAGTCACAATTCTCCTTAAAAGCTTTCAAAATCAATTTAAATCTACAGAGATCACAAATCTCAAATGTTTTAATAATTGTGATCGGGGAAGAAGTTGTGATTTAAATAGGATTTAAACTGATAATTCGATAAATGGTTTCTTAAGTGATTAGCATGTTTGCCTCCCCGTAAGTGACAAACGATTTCAAATTTTCCATGCACACATTGAGGGGGAGCATCTATAATTTGAAACGTGATCATTTATCTCAATGTGCAGGTTCCCTCTAGTATGTGTAAAACTCCTTTCAAACCTAGAAGCACATATTGAGGGGGAGCAAAATCATGAAAATCTCATCCTTCCCCAAAATGCTTTATCTACTTGATTTGATCAAGGAAGTGATGGTGATATTTTTTAGAAAATGGTAAACAAAGAAGTTAATTTCTTCCTCTTGCCTCCGTGTGCAAAACAATTTCAAACATTTGATGCACATGTTGAGGGGGAGCACTTATTCTAAAAATATCAAAAACAATTCAGGTACAAAATGTTTTTGATAATATATCACAAGTATCTGGATTGATTTTCAAATGGTTTTCAATTGGTTCCTATGGCGGATGAACAATACCAAAAAGACCGACCAACTTTACATTATGTATGGTGATATAAGGACGATAAGGTTAGGTATGTGTTCCCATGATCCGCCAGAACCGGAGGGATCTACCCAGGGGCTATCCACTAGTTAGTGTAGAGTTCTTAGGTATGATGATAAAAGGAGAAAAATGAGATATGGGAAGAGTGCGGACTGAGACTGAGCTAGTAATGGAATAAACCCAACAAGGTTCTAGCTATGAAGTCTCGGTAAGCACTGAAGGGGTTGAAGAATTAAAAAGAATTGAATGAGAAAAGGGTGAAAACAAATAGCCCTCCATTTATTCAACCTTAGGGCGAATACCGGGTTCAATTCATATGCTACTGGTGGTTACATCGGTATTGAAGACAAGACGTCATGGACCCAAAGGACGCACTTGCACTTCAACTTTCTTAACCACTCAAGTTCCTCTTAAAAGGACTTGTTTCATTCTCACGGGGAACCGACATTATCTATCGACTTTCTCTTAGAGATTGTTGATATTGAAGAAGGAGACCCTCTCCCTAGTCTCCGACAGATCCAAATATGCACATGTTGAGTCTAGAGCCACGAGATCATCAATAAATCTCATTAGGACACTTTCAATGAAGACTCTCTATTTCACACAATGTGGAAAGAGAGATTATATCTTGAGTCCTACGCATTATCCTTGTGGTATTGCCGAACATCTCGAGTGATGTGTTTACATATTCACTGTGAAGATGGAAAGCCTTCAGGAGCCAACATCTAACAAGCTCCTGGTAGGTGGCATGTGAGATCTATTATACAGATCAACCATGTGACAACCGAACAGAAACAATGGGGCGATTCAATCTTTTGAATCAATCCTGGTTCAGGTTATGGATTGACGAATACCTTTGAAAACCGGTCTATGTGCTTTAAAATTCTTTTCATCAGCATGTCGACCGTGTACTAATTTTTCAAATCAAAAGGTGTTTTTATGATTGATAATTGATTTTCATTAAAACCTTCGCTGTATTGCAAAACAATTTCTATTGAGCAATACTCGATTGTTTTTCAAATATCTTTTCATCAATCGGTGGACTCAAATTCGCTGGTTCACTCACTCCGTGTTGTCTTCTTTGAGATGTTCCGGTTTGAGAACAGCTAGAGCATCTGCGAAACCCTGTCAAGGAAATTCTTCGAATTATACCGATCACAGGCACTTGTACTGAACAACGGAGAACCGTGGGCCGTGTACCTCAATTCAACGAAAGTGATCAAAGACACTTTCGTGCGATTTATTGCTAACTGTTGTATGCAGTTACGCCCGACGTTTGCACTGTTCGTAATGAAGCGGTCAATTCATAGCCGCATGCTCACTTAACACATTCATCTCAAAAGAAATCATGATTAGTGCATCAATGACTCGGATATTTTCACTCCATGCTTCGCTACTGCTGCCAATATCATGATTCAACAAATGCTTCCGCTACTCTGATGAGAAGATATCATGATCCAGAATGTGAGCATGTCGGTCCTAAAGTCACAACATCACATAATACCAACACCACAAAGGATGACACAGAGATTTGTTTATGGCTGATTATCTCAAATGATGGCTCAAAATTATTATCACGTGGATCAGTAAAAGACCTCCACTTGAAGTAACCAAACATGCAATGTGAAGAATCAATGACTACGAGCTTAGGAACAAAGGACTACATCAAGAATGCAAGAACAATTGTTAATGTCATATCTGTTTGTATTCAATGTAATTTTAGTGCATGATTGAGGTGACCTCCCTTAGGGGGAGATTGTTAGGAATTAGAAATTCCAGGTATTAAAGAGTCGGTCACCTCAAGTATATGTAATCGTTAGAAAGCTCGTAGTCGTAGTTATTTTAAGTTAAGTAATATTTAGTTAAGTAACACCGTGGAGGACGGACGGGTCTTTACCCACTGTATGCCTGATCCACAGCCCGATGTGTGGCGTTTTATGTAAGACTATAAATACTCTCTACCTCCCAAGGTAGAGAGTTGGAGCTCATAATAATATCTTTCACTTTCTCTCACTAAGTTCCCTAAACCTCTAACTTTCTCTCTCTAGAATTCCATCTATATGATACCTTGTGTTAATGTTATGATGTGTATGTGAAAAGTTATATCTTACAGAAACAAAGAACGTAAAAGGGAAATACTACGGCCATTATTTAGAAAGAAGATTTTTTTTTTTTTTTTTAACATGTGGGCAACCCCCCCACACTAGGGTGGTAGAAAGAGGTAAGAAGACAGAAATATGGGTGAGAACCCATATGGCATGCTACTGTTTTTGATTACCGAGTCGCTAGCTTGACTCGACCCCGAATTAATTGGTTCATGGGGAAGCAAAGTGGAAGAAACAATCTCCATCGGACTTTCATTCAAGATGTTTGGATAAACATTGAAGCACGCGAAAGTTCCACACCGACGAGATATACAGAGAAAGACCCGGCTCACAAATGATAACTGAAAATGCCGGGGTCAAAGATAGTGTCCTCACTCCCGAACGAGTGAAGAAGAGAGGAAGTCACCGGGTAGGTGAAGAAAAGAAGGAAAATCATGATGACGATCATGATAAGATCTTCTTCCTCAGGATCAAGTGCAGTAGCACTCGTTTGGATTTTATCGGTTGAGCTCTTAGGCTTGGAAAGCATCTCGGGAGGGAGGGTTGGAAAATTTGTCATAGAAATACAAACTCTCATGATTGAGAACTTTTCCCCCCGATCATGATTTTTTCCATCCAAGCAATCATACTCCGGCGGAGTCATGATATGAGTGAGTTCACCGGCGAACTCCTCATGAAGAGAATCATTCACATGATGTGAAATAGTGAACTCTTGTTCTATTGTGGGCTCATCACTATCCTCAATCTGAGTATCAAAGAGTGGATTCTCAGAAATTGAAGTGAATTCAGAGTCGAATTCAAATAGAGGATTGGTGAAAGTAGCTTTGAATGTTTCGGGAACAAAGTGATCAACATTCTCGATTGGATTGTTGGGATAAGAAGTGAGTGAACGATCATTATAAAGGAGACTTTCAATCTCTCCTAGATCGGCTTCGAAATCAAAGAGATCATCGCCACTTGATGAAAGTGGATTGAAGTGAGTGAGTTCATCGGTGAACTCCTCAAGAAGAGGATCAGACTGTGGGAGTGATGCCTCGACATACTCAATGTCTCCATGGGAAGCACAATCTTCGCTAAGATCAGAGAAAGTTTCAAAATGATCTTGAGAACACTCAAGAGGGGAAGAAGAATCACACATATGATCAGAAGTTCCATGTGACTCTCTCGGGATTGGGACAAGGTTCTCAACACTAGACTTTATGAAGTCGTCCGATTCCTTTTCGTGAACAGGTCAAGATGCTCGCCCCCCATGTTCAGAGAGTGAGTGGGAATATCGGGTGTGATAGCAGTTGTTTGAGATGGAATCTCAACTGCTGGAATATCAACTGACTGAGGAGGTTGAGAAATATTATTTCTAAAAGGATAAAACCCCTCCTCGTCATCATCATATAGAGCTGCCTTAAGAAATTGGGAACGCCTTAGAGCCGCATGCTCTAAGGCTAATAATTCTTCCCTAGATTTGTGGGCCTCTCGCTCTTCGGCTAGCAATTCTCCAATGGTTTTCTCACCACTCACTTGATTCTTAAAGTTACTCATCATATCCTCAAGTGTTTTCATTGCGGTTTCAAAATCTTGGGAGGTTTCTTTAGGCAACGGCTCAGGTGGAGTTTGAACCGTATGGTGCTGTGGAGGTTGGAAATTGTCAAAACCGAAAGTATAGTAATTTTGATTCCACGGTTGACATTGAAGAGGACCTCCACAATCTGTGTAAGAAAAATTCGGTACATTCTGGAACGATGTGTCATTAAAACTTTGATAGCACGGTTCTTGCTCAAATGAATACTGAGGAGGGTGGCTAAAATCGTTTTGAGGATAATTGGAAAAGTTCGGATAAGTGCATGAGTTTTCAGCTTCCGAAGCACAAAACGAACAAAATCCATCCGTAAGATCATTTCCACACCTCTCGCAAGAACATCGTTGACATCGAAAATCAACTAACGGATCCCCACAACCATAGCAATACTGCTGATTGAACAAAAAATTTTGGGGTTGGGGTGGGTAGTCGGAGAAATTTTTCGGCTCATTGAAAAATTTTTGATCATAAGAACATGAATTCCTCGAACCGCAAAACAAACAACTTCCGTTATGAATGTCATTACCGCATCGCTCGCACGCATACACCAACGACACGGTAAACCGAAGAGCGGTTCTCCACAACCGACACAAGGAATCGATGATTCCATCAGAATAGAAGAAGTTAGAATCAAATGGATAGAGGGTAAAGGGATAAAGAATCAAAAAGGGTAAGAGGGTAAAGAGGAATATTTTGGGTATTTTTGAAAAACATGATGTAAAAACAAAGAATGAAAATCTTTTTGGATTTTTGATTTTTAAAAGAAAATATAAACATACACAGATGGTATAAACAAAGAGTGAATATCCAAATCACTAATCTGCTAGACGAAGATAATCGACAACTCCCGCAGCGGCGCCAAAAATTTGATGCGTTCCAGAACAGTCAAGCTAAATCACACAAGCCCGCCACTTGTGAATGGCGGACCGTAACAAGCTTAAAACGGCTCAGGAACGAACTCAATGAAGATCTGAGGAGTACAGGGTCTCCCCGGGTCGTTATGTCCCAGCGAGCTATGCAATGGATTATCAAACGTATAGTGATCGAGAGATTTGAACGGGAAAAGAGGGATTTGATAGATTAAGATTATAACTACGGAAAAAGCCAACAAATTACAGGGGCTTAAATGCAAATTAAAGGAAATTAAAAAGATAAATCTATTAAATAAACGCTATCACTATTTTTAAAATGATGAACGTTTAAAACTTAAAACTTACGTTTAAATAAAAATAAAAATTACGCGAACGTACAAAATAAAAAGTGAAATCTAAGAAATAAAAGTCCTAAAAATATGAAAAATACATTTTTACAATCCTAATGATAAAAGAAAATTTATAGAAAAGGAAAATTATTTTTATGACTATTTAATTAATTATTATTAATTAAAAACTATTTTTAACTATTTAAAAATAACCTAAAATGCAAGATATTAGGAAATAAGGCTAGAAAAATAAAATTATGAATTGGAAAAGTCTAAAATATCAAAATAGAATTTTCAAAACTGTTTTTGTATTTTTCTGATTATTTTTCTATTTTTTATGAATTTTAAACTATTAAAAACTAATTAAATTTCTAAAAATTACAAAATAAACTATGAAAAATATGGAAAATTACTTTTTTTTACTTTTTATATTTATCTAAACTTAATAAAAATGAAAAATTATTTTTTTGAAGCTTTTCTTAATTTTTTGCAATTAAAGCTAATTTAAAATGATTAAAAACTGATTTTAAATAAGAAAAATAGTGAACAGTGTCTAAAATTTATGAAAACTTCAGGGAAATTCTAAAATATTATTCTAAAGCTGAGAAAAATGAGAAAACAAGGGCTTATGTGGGAGAATCTGAAGCTGTAGTGTAACTTGAGCTAAAATAAGCACTTAAGATTAAGCAAATAAGCTCTACAGTGAACCAAACTGTTACAGAAGCTATGCTATACTATAACTACTCTAAGGCCACCAATTGAAGCTACTCCTAACTGCTAAACAGCATTCTAATTATGATTAAGCTTAACTGATTATCTAACAAAACATGAAACTGACCCTACTGTTTAAGCCCTTCTAACTGCTTATCCAAATAGCTATCATGAAAACCAAAAGCATGGATCTCAAGAATACCAACTAGAGAACATGTGTACCAAACTACAGCTACTGAGGACAAGTATTAAAGAAGTTAGAGAGCAAAAATAAAGTGGCAAAAGACTGATAAGCTGATTGCAGCAGAACAGGTAACAGGGAAGCTAGTTTGAGCTTATTTATAAGCTAATTCACTGAGCTAAAAGGTAAAACAGAATTGGGGTCTTGAATACCACCTGACAAACTGCAATATGACCAAATTTGAGACCATGAAAAACAGATTTGAACAGTGTGCATCATCTGCAAGGTCTGCACAAAATGAGCTCGACACTGTGTTGACTTTTAAAAACAAGTGAGGTTTGACTTTTATGAAATTCAAAAGCAATTGTGTGAATGAAATGGATGAAACATGATGTAATGAAACTTAAACAAGCTAACTTATCCACTTTTAAACCTATCAGACAGATTTCAGAAACTGTTTTCCACAGAAAATGCATACAAGACAGTTGAGATGAAAATTTGACTTAACTTGGACATAGATGCAAAACTAGGACAGTTATGCATGTAATAGACTATAGTATGCCTAAAGCAACTGATCTAACACAATATTCTACCCTTGAGCACAGTTGAAAGCTCTAGTCCAAACACCCCTTTTGCTAACTGTTAAGCAACTAAAATGATAGAAACACTACACTAGCTTGTACCAATGATCACACTGAGCTTAATCATGTCTAATACAACTAAATAAACATATTAAAAGCAATAGTGACCACAGATACAGGTGCAAGCTAAAACTACAAATAGACTTGAAAATTTGAAAACTTGGAAACTTACTCACATGAGCCAGCTGGTTGCAGGCCAACACCAAACACACAACCACTATATCCTACTCTATTTAAACCAATATCAACATCTGCATTGCCCAAATTTCAAATCCAAGTTCCATTGAGTCTCAGGTTGACTTTTGTTGACCAAGCATCCAAGATGTTTGAAACTTAATCATAGGCTTATCAAAAGCATTCAGCAGCTTAGACAAGCTTATTTGCACTTAAATAGAAGCTTTTAAAAGCTTGATTGAAAGAGTTTGAAAATGGATTTCTCAACAGTTAACAACAAAACATAAAACCAAACCAAATCTGTGAATTGAAACTTAAAACTACCTTACAATGATTATCCAACCAAAGTTAATACATGGAAACTGAAATCACAAGATTTTGACTAAACTACAACTTTTACTTAGAAAAACGACATTAAAGAAAGATTTTAAAAACTAGCTACTACTCTAGACTGCTTCTTTCTCCTTTCTTTTATACCCATCTTCCTTTCTCTCTCTTTCTGAACAGTTCCCACCTTCATTTGAGGCCCTAGGATGACTTTGAGTGAATCTTGGCCATTTAGCATTTTTGACGGGAAAGAGGTGTTTTAACAGTGAGGTTGAGTGTGATGAGGGTGAAGGTAATAAATGTTATTTGGAGTGAGGTGTTGGTGGGGGGACAAAGGAGGGATAAGGTGATGGAGGGGGGTTGAGTGTAGCAGGAGATTGCAGAGATCAAGTGGGGGAGAAAGGGTTGGCGCCAAAGGGGTGTTGGTTTGACTAGTGGCTTTGACCGGCTAATTATACAAAGGGGGGTTCAAAAAGGATAAATGACAGGGGTCAATTGGGTGCAGGGTCCAAAAGGGTGAAAGGCTTTATAATAACAAGGACTTGTTATGCCATTTTCTGAAAATCAAGGACTAATCCTGCCAATTCAACAAAGTTACTTCAAGGGACCATTAATGACAAGTTTCAAAAGTACAGGGACCAAATCTGTCATTTTCCAATTTTCCATGGGCCATTTCTGCCAAATTTCAAAGTTGAAGGACTAAACTTGTAATTTTCTCAAACTTTTCATATTTTTCACCAAAGGACTAAATTTGACAACTTTTGATTTTAAAAGGACCTTTGGTGACTTTACTTTTGAAATTATGTGCTCAGGGACTGCTTTTGACAACTTTTGAAACTTGGGGGACTAAAACTGCAATTTTTGCAAATTTGATATGTTTTTCATCTGATTTTGATATTTTTGCTTTTAAAACACATAAAACACTGATTTGTGATATTTTCATCATTTTGATGT